>VYZR01099736.1:3015-16120 GCA_013400675.1 Oxylabes madagascariensis | reverse complement strand
ACTTCCTTTTCTTCACTCTCTTTCACTGGAAAGAAAAAAAAAAAAGGCAAAAGTGAAGCAGTATTACTGAGTGAAACATTTAATTACAAATCACTTCACTGTTTGGGAAAAGGCTTAATACTTTATATATAATTCAGTTAAGTGAGTCTTTTTTCCACAGACTTTTTCCATACTACTGTATGACCTACCAGTGGTTGTTACTGGTCAGGAATGNAAAGTTTTCAAAGCTTAGATTCAGGAATCAACTTATATTAATAATAAAACTTCCACTTGACACTCAATGACAGCTTCCAGATCCATACATTGCAGAGCAATAAAAACACCAGCAAATCATTCCCTAGTGTGAACCTTGGTATTTTCAATGCAAGTATCATTAAAAACTTCTCTGTATAAAGAATCAAATAAAGTACAACTCTGCTAATAGCACATTCAGACTACTTGATCAGTACAAAATTCTGTAGCATATAAACAGCACTATTAAAAGTAATTTTAATAAATCTCACTAAAGTGTTACATTCAGGCTTGGTTTACCAGTTTGCACTTGTAAATAAAAAGTGGTAAAACAAAGACTTTGGAAATATAGACTTATTCTCTGAAAATACTTTGTAACTTGTTAGTATTCAGGGTCCAACAAGATAAAAAAAAGTAATAAAAATCTCACTTAAATATGACTTCTGTTTTAAGCAGATACATTTAAGAGAAAGCTCTCTCGCTCTCTGCCACATCCACCTGTTACAGCTTTTGGTCATTTATCAGTATTTTCCATTTTTCAGAGCCTTGGATGTGAACTGTGACCTCTCTCTCCCTATTTGATCTATTATCAATGTTGGTTTATCTCAGCTCCCCTTTTTTTCTCTTCTATCACAGAAGCAGTATTATGGTCTTGGAGCAGAAGGACAGGGGTGTGGCCCTTGAAGAATGGGGAGAAGAAGTGGAAGAGACATTGAAAACATTTTCATTGCTAGATGTTGACTTTAACAGTCAGTTTCCAACAGCAGCATGAAAATCTTGATGAAACATTTCGCAACTGACTGGATGAAATTTCATGTTTTTCATGAAGTGTCTTGTTACTGGGATCAAAATGTTAATAATACAACCCAGATATGTGCACTACCGAGTGCAGGAAAAAGCCAGAAGGGAAAAATTAGAACATTACAAGCTATTGAGTAAAAATGGTAAATGTACTTTTAATAATAAATCTAGTTATAAGTAAGTTGCTTGCCAGCATTATCATACATCTATACATACTACATCATTTTACATTTTATTTAAACTCAAGTTCTTCTAACAGCACAAAACTATGACTTCAGTGGAACTCTAATGAATACTTTTGTGGCCTGTGTCAACAACATGTTGGCCTCCTTCTTTACTGAACTAAATTTAACCCCCAAAATTATTCTTTGCTAAAATATGTAAATAGATTCTTGTTATTTGTGTATTTTATTATTTCTGGGTTTTCACTTTAAAAATCACATGCACTGTGACAGGACTTGTGCAGCCACTATATAAGGTATAGGAAGAAGGCTGAGCTACAGACCTCCTGAAGCTGTTTTCTGTTGGATAAACTCATGCAGCACAACCAACAGTTCAGTTAGCTCAACTGAAGCCAAGAAAAAAACTACAACTTCACTTGCTATACTGGATGGAAATGAGTGAAGAAAGCAGCTGGGTGTTCTTTCCCACAGATGCATTAACGTAAGTAAGAATCACAGCCTTGGTTTTCACAGCTGTTTAAGTGATAAGATTAGCTAACATAAGCCAAAAAATAATAACATCTCACTTTTAACACCTTAGTACTCAAAACTGCAGATCCTGCACATGCTCTTGAAAGCGCTTCAATCTTTTAAAATCAATCTACACTTACAGTCTCATTTTAATTGCACAACTCTCAAATTTAAGTATTAAGAGATCTTGTGACAGGAAATAAAAGTCTGAAATTTCAAGATATCCTAGTAGGACTAATCAGAATTAATTTTAATGTGCTTTCAAACTAATTCAGGACAGCAAACCAAGAACAGATCTTGCTAACAATTCTTAAGAGTCATCTGTTCACACAAGCAGTCATTTTGTTTTAATGGAACTAGACAAAGCAAAAATAAATGGAGCAAAAAGGCCTAAACTTCCTATTTTTATACATCTCAACCTTTTAACCCTGGGCAACTGTGTACTAAGGAAGGGAACTTTTGCTCTGGCAAACAGAAAGAGCGACTCAAGCTTTACATCAGATTGCTTTTTACTCCATCAGCAAACCTAACAGGCACAAAAAAGCATTCTCTGAAAATTTCTCTGTATTTTCTCTTCCTCAGGCATTTTGATAAAGCTCATCTAAATACCTACTCCCACAACTAAAATAAAAAGAAATCTGACGTGTAAATTTTTGAAGGAAAAATCCACAGAATGGTAATTCACAACTGAACAGTCCTTCAAATCAACAGTGGAAATCTGTTATTTAAACAAAGCAACTTAGTAGAGATACTTGGTAGGCTTCCAGCCTCATTAAAGTACTGCACATAAGTTTAAGATATGATAAATTAGCATAACGATCGGGGGTCCAGCAACTAACATTTGCCGAAAGTTGATCAAAAGTCTGTAGCAACATATTGGAAAATCACACTTTTAATCAAGTAAATTCATCAAGACTTGAGATGCAAGCAGGAGTCTAAATTATCTGTATTTCCCAGTATAAGAGAATTAAAGCATCAATATGCTATTAAGAGCATTTATTGTATTTTACCTGTCAAGTTTTGGATTATCTTGTCTTTCCCTTTGTTGTTCAAACCGTAGTTTCAGTCCTTTGAATGTCTGCACATAATCTACATCCTCCAGTGCCTTCCAGTAATTTTCAATTACATGTGCTGTTAACGATTTTATATCTTCCTATAGGAAGAAACAAACATAAAGTGACCTATTTTCATTCAAATTAGTTTATTTAATACAATATAAAAAGTATCTGAAATGAAAATGACATAGCAAGGACTGTATTAATTAACTTATGCAAAAATGAGTATCATGCATATAAGTGTAATTAAAAATCTAGAGCCTCAAGTATTTGATTAGCAAAACAGCATCCATTTTCTAGCAGTATCTTCTTCAAAACTTTACAGAACCTAAAGCCCAATAAAAACTATACCAAACCCCATCCTAAAATGTCAATCCATTGTAACTGAGACATATTTTTATACTGATAGAGAACACAGTGTGCAGTCTGCAGTGTGCAGCCCTTCAGGAACAGGCTGCTCCAGCAAGGGGCCCCTGTGGGGTCACGAGCCCTGTCTGTGAACCTGCTGCAGTGTGGGCTCCTCTTTCCATAGAGCCACAGGTCCTGCCAGGAGCCTGCTCCAGCACAGGCTTCTCGAGGGGTCAGAGTCTCCTTCTTCAGGCATCCACCTGCTCAGGCCTGGGGTCCTCCACAGGCTGCAGGTGGATCTCTGCTCCACCACGGACCTCCAGTGGGCTACAGGGGGACAGCTGCCTCACCATGGACACCACCATCACCGTGGACATCACCACAGGCTGCAGGGGAATCTCTGCTCCGACCAGAGCCAGTGGCACATTCATCTCAGAGCCAGCTGGCATTGGCTCTATTGAACACAGGGGAAGCTTCCAGCAGCTTCTACAGAAGCCACCCCTTCAGCCACTGCCCACCACTGCCACTGCAAACCCAATACACCACTGTACAAGTCATGACCACCTATACAGATGAACTTTTTTCATAGCTTCAAAACCAGTTTTCAATCAACTCTTCCATGATGATCAGGTCATCTTATTCTTGAATTACCTTGAGCCTCAACTCAAAGAATAAAGAGGTGATCAACACTAAAGATTTCAAGAGATGACAGTGTGTGGTGACTCACTCCTCCACAACCATCTGCACCCTAGCTTGGCTGCCTTTACCACATTTACAGTCTGTACAGCATCTTCTCAGAATCTGGATGCAAACAACACCAAGGAAATAGTACTGTGCAGACAACCAAACTAGCTTGAATATTTAAGAGACTCCCCATGGAAGGAACTTGGTAGCACTCCATTAAAATAATCAAAAGAGATTGGTATCTCTTCTGTATAATTCCATATTTCATTGAATTGACATTACAGAGCACAACTAAATTTGATGGGTTTGCAGCAGTAGTTTCTCATTACATTCCTGTCATAACAAGCCCATCCAATCTGCATGATGAAATTTGATTAGTGCTGCCTTTGCAAATCTGGGTACTGTGAGTACAGTAACAAGTGAACTTAATCTTCAAGTAATGGTACTGTTTGAATGTAAGAAAGAACATGTACAAATATGTAATAGCGATATAAAACAAGGTTCATAGAAATACAATATCATATGGTCCCATTATGATAGCATAATTTAGGGCAAAAGCAAAAAGAAAAGTAATCTCGAATAACAAGACTAAACAATACAGTAATTATCTTCAGCATATAATAGCACTCACCACTCTGATAAATTCGAACATCTCTATTATGGCAGAGTTCATCAGATTATAACGGGAACCATTATTTAGAAATGCTTTGACCACGGGTTCAAACAAAAAACTTTTCATTATGTAACGGTTGTAGAATTCATCCTTTAGCCCAATTATCTTTCTCTTGAAACGAAGGGCACCTGGAACACAAGTGTTGTCAAAAGAGTTTAAATTTAAAAGCAAAATTGCAGAAATTACTCAGCATTAGTTATGGCAATTTACAGCCTCAGTTCACATACAGAAACACATTCAGTTGTTTTCTGCTTCTCAATAGTCCTGACTATACTGCAGAAGATCACTTACCTGTACTATCATAAAAAAATCGTCCATCATAACTGTACAAATGAAAACACCTCTGTTCACTGAGGAATTCATATAGTATTGTTTAACTGTAATATTACTAATATAAAAATCTATTTTTGATTTTTTAAATTACTTATGGTAAAGGTAAAGCATTTTCTCAGTAAAAGAACTCAGAAATTTGCTTATCATCCCTATTTTTCAAACATTTGATTAAATTAGGTCTCTGATTAGAATATAAACTATCTCATTTTAAAATTGGTAAATGACATTTTATTCACACACATAGTAAGCCAAAGGCTTGATTTACAACCAGTTAAAAGCTCTTTCTGTAACTCCGAAGTGTACACAAGTGAGAGAATGTCCATGCATAAAGAGGAAGTACAGTATCACATGGCAACACATTTTGCTTAGCAACCATGTGTACAGGTTATTTGGTTACAAAACGTAAAAGGTACTTATTGTATGGTACTGCTCAGACAACTGGAGGCTTTGTGTTTTTTAACTCTATGTGTACAACAGAATTACAGAGAAAATCTCTTACCTGCCTCCAGAATTAAGTCTGCTTTGACACTACTGAGCTGAGCATGGTCAAGAAACTACCAAAGTCTGAAGGGCAGCACACTGAACTTCTGTGCAGTTTAAGGCAGTCAGGTAGTCATAGCTCTAATTAAGTACCTCTGAGAATTTCTACTAAAAAAACATCAAAACTTACAATATTCTCTGAGTACATTCAATACTGACATACCATCTCTTCAATTCCCCTCTCCACTGAGATAAAGCAAAATCCTTCTTTTTTTAGGATAAAATTCTGTCTATAAATGCAAAATTATTTACTAATAGTAAATGATACATCTATAATCTAGTAGGAGAAACATAGACTATAACGGTAGAGTTTCTGTATTCAGTCAAAAATTGTCATGATCCACGAACAGTTTTTTTCCAGCAGAGTGAAGATATGTATCAGTTCACATTCACAAATTCTAGTTTATTCCTTATCTTTCAAACTTACACAATGCCAAGAAAGCGTGTTTTGAGGCCATGAGAACAAGTACTCTTCGCAGGATATCTTTGTTAATAATGTAGTTTTTTATGTGATAGGTATGATGTTCTACACAGAAAGTTAGCAATTCCAGTATTAATGCCAAGAGTTGGGCTGTCTGAAAATCATCTGTAATAACAAAAAAAAAATCAAAATAATTAAACATATCTGAAATACTGCCTTCAAAATCCAACTTCAAATATCCAACTACACTCCAGTAAACATTTCCAAGTTTTTTTATTTTCCCACAGACATTTTATGGAACATGCTGCAGGATATATTTAGTCTTTAAAACAGAAATTGAACAAATTTGTTATGGATTGAGTATTTTCTATGACTACAGATATGGCAGGAAACTCTCTTAAAATATGGAACCAATTACATTTTTCTTAAATTGGTGTTTGAAGGTTCAGAGTACAGAATTTATTCCTAACATGAGTAGTCAGGCTTATTTAACCAAATCACATTATCATGTCCACACATCTAGATCATAAACTATCATCCCATATGCAGTGTCTTGACTAAGTTTGCACCAAAAATGTGATCTATAATGCCTTTTCAACCAAAGTACTGTGCAAGAAATATCTCAGGGTTTTTTCACACTAGTAGTATTAACTGCTACTAGTAGCCAGCATGAACAATTATTTCATCACTGATCTCTGCTTTCTTCGTCTGATGTAGAAACAATACTCTCAAATTCAGCACACCTTCCCAGGGGAAATGTTGCAACATTTCTAGTAATCCCTGACCTTAAGAAACCATTTAGACATGTTTAGAAGTCTATGTCAGTGAACTGCCCCATGAGTTCCTAAAAATTATATACGTATTTTATTTTTTGCCAAAGCCAAATTTGCAGCAAATGTTGTTCTCTTCTTAAATCAGGTCTCTCTGCAGAGTTTTGTGCTTATGCATTATTCAAATGACTAAATATTGAATCAGCATTTTACTTTGAACTATGTTTCATAATCTCAGACTCAAATTTTTTAGACGGACAATGTACTTTGACAATTATTCTGAACATTGACGTGCCCAAAATCCAGAGTGTCATTACCTTTGCTAGGCTTGTCCTCTGTAGTATTGGCCAATAAAGGGGCTGTCAGAACATGCATACAATGCTTGTAGAAGAAACCCAAGAACTCTGTCTTTTCTGTTTTCTAAGGAATGAAAAAAAAAATGTAACACACATCATCAAATACCCTAAAAAAAAAATCAAACTTAATTTTGTTTGAAAGTATTTACTTACATTGGCAGTGGCAAGCATATTTTCTGGATCAACTAAAGTACGAAGCAAACCCATGAGTAGCACTGCTCCTCCTAGTTCTGGATCTGTGTCACAAATCATGTGTTCGATAATGAGGTTAATGAGTAATATGTCCTAAGAGAGGGGGGAAAAATATTAATTCAAATGCTATTCCCTTGAGCCAAATCTGAAATTACACAAAATTATACAATGCAACAAGAATCCATGAACAGGTGGATTCATCTTACCTAACAGAATTCCTCAGAACACAGCAGTTCAGTGTCCTGTTACCAAATTCCAAATTACTTCTTTGAAACTAGGACTCATGTCGTTCATAAAGTCGTAAATATACACCAGTAACTTCAAACCCCAGTCATTTCAAAACCAATACACCCATTTCTGAGAACTCTCTACTTACATCATCATTCTGCTGCGCTTCCTGCATGACAAATTCTCGTACCATGGATGGGTTGTATTCAACCAAATATGAGAATATATCAGTGGCTGCACTTCGTACTTGTGCATCGTCCATACCCTGGAAAGTCAAATAAAATCATTTTGTTTGCCTGAAAGGGTTAAATGGAACCAGAAAACACACAGCTTTAATTCCTTCTCAGAAATCACACCTAACTATTGCTAAAACCCTATTCTAAAACTAAGTCAACTCCCACTTCTCTGTAAATTTGACAATGATTGGACAAAATAAATTTTATTTATTTTCCTGATTTCTCTGCCCTTTGATCGATTTCCCTATTTTCTTACTCATTTTAGATACCAAAAAGCAAGCAAAGCTAGGAAAGCAAATAAGAAAACAAAAATTGAACAATGCCAGGGCACTTACCAACGTCATACTGTAAAAGCTTCTAAAATTTTACAAAAATATTTTGAACATTCTGAATCTTAAGCTAGGAAAAACCAAATGAAGCAAACAAAAAGAAAATCACTTGCTGAAGTTTGTGCTTAAGTTATTTTAAAAATAAAGCCTCTTTGAAGATAAACAAAATTGTTATGACAAATAGAATTGAAATGACTTACCAATATGACTTCTAGTGCAGGCAGTATGCCCATATTTGACAAAGTTTTGAAAAATGCATCTCTGTTTTGAGGTTGCAGTGTTTGTGAGAATGCACAAAACTCTTTCAGAAAATTTACCTGAAAACCAGGAATATACTAGTTTAGTAATTAAAAAAAAAATCAACCCAACTATTCACATGTCACTTTGTGGGAGCTGTCACATATTTTACAGATTTCTTACCAATTCCTGTCTTTTCTCCTCATCTGTGGCTTCATCTGTTAGTTGTGCAAACAAGTCTGTCAGAAATTTTTCATCTTCCTACAAAAGCAAAACAATACCACTTGTTTATTTGACAATATCGAAAGGCATCCAAGTATATTATAAAGTTCTTCTAGACCCTGCTTCCTGGAATAAAGAGAACATATGTTTGTATACTGTAGTTAATCACACCAGTATCAACTTTCTAATTCAATTTTCAAGCAAATTGATATGCATCTTGTTTTTGAGCTTTAATCATGTTCAGCATGACTCCACCCCCAACAATTCACTCTCAATTACGAAGTTTATTGTGTTGCCTTCTAGTTGCCCTTTTTCTACTTTCTACTGCAACTCTCCTTGTTTTGACTTCTTCAATTTCCTTCCCCCTTGTCACATGCCAGTCCCCCTAAATCACACTGCCCTTGGTCAGCTGTTTCCATACATTAATAAACAACACCTCCCACACAGCCCTACACACACGGACACATACACGTGTATCCTGGGAATGTTATTAGATCTCTGAAGCAGGAAAAAAGCAATGAAGGGCAGGTTGCCTAACAGCAGGAATGAGGTGAGATTCCCTTCCCCTCAATGCTGTGGAAAGGGTGAATTCTAGAGACCAAATCAAAACAACTGTTCCTATTACATACAGAATTCATTGGACATTCTGGCTGACAGCAATCAAAACCCATTCCATTATTTTCACACACCTGTACCTTAGCAAAACTACAACAGCTGCAAATATATTACAAATGTGTATTTAGATTGAAAGAAGCAGCAATATTTAGCTTTCCATAACCTTTACAGTCCTAACAACTAGAAGATTATTATGACAGAAATAAACCTTCTCCCATCCTTGTCCCAATATTATGCAGTAGCAAGGCAGCACTTGCTTGAGAAAGGTTCCTGTACATCAGGTACTAATGCATTTTTTCAGAAAGCTGCCACTGTTGTTTCTTGTGAAGTCAGTAACACATGGATGTGCAACATCCCTCCATCCCAAAACCACAGTGCCAGAAATCCAAGCTGCTTTGTTTATGTTTGCACTGCATAAAGCAAACCCATGAAAGTACTGTAGATACACACACAAAAACTTTCTTATATTGTGAATTACCTCAGTGCCTCATCCAGGCTCACCATGCAGCCTTGCTGAGGAAGTGAGCACCTCAGTTCTGATAGCACACCATGCTAAGGCTGCTGCAACACTGCCACAACACAATCAGCATCTCTACATGGCACTGCACAACACAGATAAACCCAAAGCTGCTATATCTCACTGCACTATAAGGTAAACCTTATATTTAGAATATGCCACGTTTTCTCTTGTCTGATGCTGAGCTGTGCTCCTACTCTGACCCAACAAACAATGAAAAAGAGTGGACCCAAGTTCAGGTGCTGTTTGTGTGACTGCTTCAAAATCAAAGGAGATAGGAGAGGCCTCATTTGAAGCATACCAAAATTCACTCTGGAGGATCGAGCCCAGATGTAAATTTTAACTTCCAGATATCAACAGTGAAATATATTCAAAACAACTATTAATGTATTTGATTTCAAGAAGTATACCTTAAGGTGTGATGGGAGAATGCAAGGATGTTTGACTAACTGCTATCCAGCTGTTACATGGCTTTGTAAGTTTTCTGATTCAGTACTTAACTCATTAGACATCACAAGTAACAGAAGTAACACACAGTAGACATACTGACATATTTAATCACTGAAATAAAAAAAAAACAAAACACCAAAAAAACCAAAACCCCATAAAACCCAGTTCTTTTGAATATGCAGGTTCTTTTCCATTATTAGCAATGCATTTAAGAGAAGGTCACACAGTTTGCTTCCATTTCTCTTTTTGCTATTTTGATCAAGATGTAGAACTAATCTTATCTATGAAAACTATTGAGAAGATGCATGCTTATCCCCAGTTGGAAAGCATAACTCCTATTTACATTCTCCTGTGAAAGCAACTTTTCACCTCTTCCATGTTATCTGACAGTAAGGGCAAGTCAATATTACAGAACTTTCTCAGAGTGATCACTGTGAAAAAATAATGGAAACTTCAGCAGCAGATAATCATGGCTCTTACATATGTAAGAGTAATAAGTAGTGTACCTCTGTTAGGAAAAAAAAAAAAAAAAAAAAAAAAGGTATACAATATTACCCAAAACATCAAACTGGGGGTTTTATGTTGTAGAACGAGGAGAGACCCTGTGCTGTTGGTGATATGTGGGTCTCATTTATGACCCCCTTCAGTGTCCCAGAGACAGAGCCAGCTGGGGAAGCTGCACATCCGGCACTGTGTGGCAGAGCAGCACAGGCAGGAGCTGGCTGGGCAGGAAGGCGTGGGCAGGACCCCAGCTCAGCTCTCTGACCAGATCCTGCCACATCCTGGACCTGTCCAAGATGTGGTTGGACATCTGCAGCAAAGGACAACCCACTCACCCTGGTATTGGGCTTCCAAACACATGGGACTTGTACAGGGAACTTAAAACTGGAAAGTGATAAAGACTTCAATGCTGGCATGTAATGTTTCAGGAAGAATTTGCACAAGTTCAGTCCATAACTATTTTTCAGCATTCCAAACACAGACTACAATACAGTATTTTACAATTCTGCATTAAATATAATACTGAAACATTCCCCTGTCATGTCCTCTCCCAAACCCCATTAAATACCTTGCACTTTTAAATTAACAAGATTACCTGAAATCTCTAGGCCCCAGAACAACCATGACCTATTTAAAATCAGACAAATTAAAATGGATCTGAGTGATTGAAACATCCCACCCTTGCATGGGTAATATGCAGTAAATGGCACTTATTCCAAGAAAATAAAAACAACTTATTACTAACTTCACACTTACGGCTTAGCCCTGAAAAGCGTTCAGCGTTTATCTCATTCCAGATGTTTAATGAAAGGCAGACAGGTTGCTGTTCACGAGAAAAGACCCAATCCTCTCACATATATAGAAAAATTGTCATTGCAAAGAACATTCTAAATACCAGATTCTCTCTCTCAAGCTGTAAAATTACTGACAAAGAAAATACATCTAAAGAAACATTCCTGAACAATATTGCCAAGATCCGTGGAAATACACAGTCTGAGAGCAAAGTTCACATATTTTGGAAGTCACAAAGCACCAACACAGAATGCTAGAATTACACTAATTTAAATGTTTTTTTTTTTCAACTTGCAAATATCCCTCAAAGTATGTCTGTGAACACAATGCAAATGCAATATTCTCTGCAGTATGTGGTCTTTTCACGCAGACAAGTATCAAAATACATTTAGCTGTACCTTGGAAGCTGTGAAGGTCACAACTGTTTTCCAAGAAAACCAAACTGCAAACAATAGTTTATGATGTAATTGTGGATTCCAGATACTCTCTCCAGGCACAGAAATTATTAGAAGTGCAATCCTTAAACTATGTGATACCAGACACTAAGTATACTCATTTATGCTTTGCAAGATCTAAGTAGATGCTTCTAGATTTAATACATTTCAAAGCCATGAAGATAAAACCAAGCCAGGCCAACTACTCACTCAATCATTTATAACTTTAAAACAGGAAAACACACAGATAAGCTAGATCTACATTTGTGATTCAACTTCCAAAGTAGCCCTCCTCCTCCCAAAAGGCACTTAAAAAAGGTTTCTTCAAAACCAGGCCTCTTTCAAAGGTAATTAACATTCGTTTATCAGGTATTTTTGTGTTTGTGACTACAGATAAATGACATAAAACATACTTTTCTCAAAAAAAAAAAAATAAAAATCCAAGAAACTCAACACCACCTAAACTGGAAAGAGAGCACACATTCCATCCTATATTCCACCTCAATATTAATTTCGGGCAGAAACAATATTTTAGCCCATTAAGTGAAATTTTCATAAAATATTACCAGCAAACAGATAATTACTGCTTCAAACACACATTCCTTCCTGCTACCACACAAAAGATTTCTTAGTTTAAAATCTCCTTTATATTGCCTTTCCACACATGCCTTCATCATGCACTACTTTCACTTGAATCAACATGCTGGAAAACTGGTGAGATCCACCAAATCACTTTTGTAGTTTCTGAACATGTGGAAAATAATTTTCTACAATGAAGGAGTTAATCCCAAAAATCAGGAGCATGCACCACTTGCAATGTCTTTCACCTAGTAATTTCCCCCAGAAAGGGGTGGCCTTTTACACTTCATTGCAAGGTGAATTTTGCTGTAAGTAAATCTCCAGTTATTCCAGAGCCAACTACTGTAAGAAAGCAGACTAGATTTGGGCAAAACTACCAGTATGCATGAACACAAATATTCCTCTAAAACAACTACAGATAATTATGTTTGCACCCACAGGACTTTGTTAAGAATAAGCAACCATCTGTAAAATCACTTCCAAAATTAAAACCTGTATATCATTACACATACATACAATAAAATATACAGAGGTACCTAAATATCTGCAATTTTAGCTCTTGAAAAGGGATATAGGGACTATCAGTAATATGACTTCTGTATTTAAAAATTCTGATTTACCCCTACAATAATAACATCTGATCACTGTTCTACCAAGCAAAAAAACTATTTTAATATATGTCTAATTTTCCCTTCTACTCTCCACTTTCCTGAAAATTAAAGACTTTGAAGTCTAAAACAATATTCTTTATTCTGGAAGATAAAGTCATTCCATGATCTTGCTGGCAAAAACAACACACCAATGAGAAAAGGGGGGAAGAACAGAAGGAAATAGTGTTTGCTCACTCTATGGCGCAGTTTTGCAAGTTT
>VYZR01099733.1:19435-32342 GCA_013400675.1 Oxylabes madagascariensis | reverse complement strand
AAAAAAAAAAAAAAATAGAAAAGTGCAAGTAAAAGCCATTTAGGTTTCCAGCAAAGACATCAAAGCAACCCAGCTAATGGACATCCAGGGTAGTCAAATCACTCCTGCAAAATCCATTAGTTACTAAAAGTTCTGGAGGGCTCAGTTTTTACAGTAAAACCTGTAAAAACTCAGTATCCAGTTTCTCTGTTGGGACACTGAGGTGTGAAGATCCAAACGACGCTGGAATTGAACTTGTATATTTGAACCTTTTGAACTCCAGCTGCCCTTCATAAATTACTTTACCACCGGCTTTAACACGTTCCTAACCCACCGTGCAAGAAAAGGGAGGAATCATGAAAGAAAGCCTGGAAATGGAACTGAACTTTCTAACACTTCCAGTGGAATTCGTCTTGGTTCAAAAGACAAGCACCCATGGCAGCACTGGGGGAGGAGGAAAAGCCTCCAGACAGTGCAGTGAAATAACATCTGTTCTCGTGCTATGAAAACACAGCGGCCAGGCCCCCTCCCCAGCCCCAAAGCCAGTGGAAGTGAATGGAAATGGCCCCACACAGGAACAGGCAGTGGCTCCTTTCCGTCTGGAAACGCTGTCAGATGGAAGCAAATTCCACCAAATTCCCGACTGGTGCAAGAACTTTGTTTTGCACCTCAGGACGGGACGTGCCGCCCTGGACGGACGCAGTTTGGGGATGCAGAGGGTCCTCACCACACCCCATCCACAGGGAGACAGGGATTCACCCTTCCCCTGAGGGAAGCTCAAATATTGAGAGTTTAGAAACAAATTCAACTCCAAGACAACGGCAGTAAAGATCCTTAATTAATTTGAAGGTGAATTAAACTGTAGGACAGCAGCTCAGGAGCTCAAACACGGCATTTATTTCCTGCTTTCCATGGGAAATGAGGACCATGAGCAGGTCCCTCCTCTTTATTTTTTAGACTCTCAGTGTGTTTATAAACAGTTAGTCACTGGGATGTTGGGGAAAAATGGAAGTTTTAAGTCCAGAAGAATGGAAAGGCTGGTTCCCAAACAGGACAGCACACTATCCTACAACCAAACCAGATATTCCTTTCTCCTACACCTTCCCTGCCTGCAGAGAGCTCAGCATCCAAAGCAGCAACACAGAATCCGAACCTCCAGAGGAACTCTTCAGCCCTGCTTGCCGAAGGATTTTTGGGTTCAGAAAAGTCACCAATTTTTTTTCCATCTGAGATTTGTCATTTACAAACGAGGAAGCTGCCCATCTTAGAGAATTGTGCTTTCAATGGGTCAGCTAATACAAAAATACTGCTTTTCTCTTTGGATTAGGATGTTATCACATTATGTCTGGACACTGCATTTCAGTTTCTCTTTAAAATGATCTTGCTAAGCAGCAAAGGGACACAGCAGCTCCCATTTACAGGTCACCTCAGGTCTCCTGAACAAACCATGCCCCAGGGTTTTAGTGAAACTCAGGAATTCCAAAAGCAAAGCACATTGCCCTTAGCACACAAAATGCTTCTGATTCGCAGAATGACACAAATGTACGAGGAAAAAAAAAAGGATGTCTGATTATTTTTTGTAATGGATGGCTTTTAGATGGGCAGAACACACTCAGGCATTTCTTAAAGCCCCAAACCACGGGTGATTTCCAACAAAGGCCTTGTGTGAAGTGCTGCTTGCTTATCACAAAGACTTGGAAAAAGAGTTTTCAGGGGCTGAACTCTGAGTTTTAACCCTGGACAAAGAATCAGATGCTGCACAAGTGTGTGCTCCTTAGTTCTGTGGTGCTGCCACACTGCTGATCTTGAACCCTTCAGATTGGTAAGTTTGTGTGAAATTATTTGACATTTCCAAAGAAAATAAATAAAAAAGGAAAATGACACAACTTTCTGATTAAAGTCCATGGCACAGTTTGCCTGTTTAAGGAATAATATACATGAAATCTTATCAAATGTGGGCTTGCAACTTATAAAATTACCACCTCTATTAATTACAACTCCTAATGAGACATTACAATGTGGACAGTCCAATTCAGATGAATAACACAGATGTTACAAAAAAGAGATCACTAAATCTCAGGTAATTTAACCTGCCTTACTTCCCACTTGCATGAAGAAAAACCTGTGGTTTGTCCTTCCCTCTCCCCCAGCACAGACTGGCTTTCTTTCCCTAGCCTCCCCGCTTGGAAACGAGCCATGGATCATTTACAGACTTCCGAGGTTTGCTGGGGCACTTTCTGAGGATCCCTTTGGAAAATGGCACCACATTTCAAACCAGAGGGACGCAGGTAGGAGCCTTGAAAAAACAGGCCAGCAGCCAGAGTGGTCATCAGTAATTTTCGTTTAAATGTATTAACAACATAATTTAGAGCGTTCACATCATCCAAGCATCCCCGCGCCGTGCGTGAGGCTCTGCAGTCATTACATCTCATCAGCCAGACAGGATCCCCATTTCTGACATGAAACAAACAGTACACAAGGCCCCAAATCCCAACAATAACCCCTTGGCCAATGCCAATCCCCCGGAATTGAGGAAGCAGAGGTCTATCCGAGCTCTTATCCCTGGGAGCTCAGTGGTTTGGGACTCCCGAGCAGCGTCAGAAGGTAAAAGCCCAGGCTGATCTCCTCTAAGAGAGGCTTCATCTGCCGGGGGGGGCGTTACAAAATAGCAGAGATCAGTCCTGCCCGATGCAAACGTTAAGTCATAAGGATAACATTACATAATGTACAAGAAAATGTTAATTTACAAGACTCGAATCGAGGCCCGGCTGCGCTGGAGCGCACCAGCCCCACGATGAGAGGGCACGAACAAGAGAGTTCTCCAAACACTTCTGCCTGCTAGGCCATTTTTGGTTGATATATTTTGTTTCACTTGTTGATAATCTTACAGACAAGGGAAACCATGCTGCTGGGGAAGTACTAAATCACACCAAAAGAGCTAAGGTTTTTAGATGAAACAAGAAGCTGATTACACATGCACTGAGTATACCAGTCACTAAGCGTTTCTGGATTGCAGGGATAAGATACTCTCTTTGCTTATTACTGCCTCCTTGATCCAAAGAGATTTAAGCAACTGTTTTCAATTAGATGTTTTTAAGCTAGTAAAACTACATCCATAAAGACATATTTATAGAACAACTTAAAACGAGAAGAATTAAAACGACTGAAAAACTGATGAATTCCATTCCCCCACCAACCCTCCCCCCCGCCCCCGAATCATTTACTGACCATTAACGAGCAAAAAGCACTGCAATTTTAAGAATTAATCCAGTGTTGCAAAATTAAATCAGATACACTAGGAGGGATAATGACAAACTGGTGGCTCCAGCGTTGTCAGTTTGCGGGTGATACAAGTTCAAGTCGTCTGTGCTAGTGGCCACTCTGTTGGAACAAACATGAACATAAAAGGGAACATTAAAAGTGCAGCAGCACCAACTGAATCAATTCTGTCGCTGAGGATGCAGGCTCAGAAGTGGCACAGGGTAAATATTGCATTTTAGAAAGGAGCTGCCCAGTTCCACCACTGCGAGACCTCAGCGCATGGAAATAAAGGAAGAGGCAGCAATGGAAGTACATGAGAGGGAGAGGATCCTCATTTCCCTCTAAATTCCAGAGCACAAGAGCCTGGCAGTGTGGCTTTGCCACACATGACTGCTTTCAGCCCCGGGAACCCATGAGGAATATTCTGAGAGCTCCAGGAACAGAACTGAGCTTTGATAGTTTTCATCCGACAGCTGCTTAAACAAAATTTGCCTAAAACGCTCTGCAGCACGTGACTGGAAATATCTGCAGGATGAGCAGCCTCATCTCTGGCACCGGGGAACACAGGGCCATGGCAGAGGTTTGGGATGGTCACAGCCACCAGCAGGGACCCTCAGCTCTGCCAAAGCCATCGTTGATCAGCTGCTCACTGACATCTCTGTCTTACACCTGACTGGCCCACGTTGCAGATAAAATAACTGGGAAGGAATGCCCAACTCCAGTCCTGCCTCCTCCTGCTGCTAAATCCATCTGAAGAAGTTTGAAGCATCCTAAATTTTATCTTCCCTAAACTTCCCTACAAGCTCAATTTGTTCCTACCTAAGCACATCGTCATGAAAACACTTAAAAGCACATTAACGGTGGAGTGACTTGGAGATTCAAACACATCACTTAAACATACATATTTTATACATTTAATACCCTTCAGAAACAGGCCATAAATACAAATGGATGTTACAAAGCAGGACCCAGAGCCTCAGCCTGTCACTGTGGCCTTGGCCTGGGCACTTGGGGTGGTGGATGCTGTGCCCTGGACCTGGGAATCTCAGGGAAGCACAAGAGACATTTTATTCTCCCTCTTTTTTTTCATTTGAAGTTTACATTTGCTCCACGTGCTGAAGAAGCACAGGCAACAGAAGGAAATTTTAGCCATTATTTTGGGTGATTGAACCCAGAGTTACACAGAGGGTTTATTTTTAAGGGAACTCTTCAACCCTGAAGCAGGGAACTGCCCTCTGGCTGTGCAGCACCTTGCCAGTCCCCAGACAGGTGGGACAAAAACATATTTGGGAATAAAGGGAAGGAGACAGAGAGGATTCAAGTAGTGACATAACCTGTGCAATTGCAGGCTGGTTTCTGTTCCGTGATGTTCAAGAAACAGCTGTAGTGATGAATTCATCCCTTAAATCTCTGTATTGATCCTGCACAGTCCAAACCTACTGGACAGGCAGATCCTCACCCATCTGCTGGAATCACTTTGTGCATCCAGATGAGCCACGGGATCATTCAGGTTGGAAAAGATCTCTAGGATCATGGAGTCCAACCATCAGAGGCATAATTACATCAGATTCCCCTTTTTGAATGAATATATCTCTGACTCTCTGACTTCTAATTGGTTTTGATCATGTTTAGAAACGTGTTAAGAACCAAGATTAAAAATATTACATTTTTCTTTATGGGAAATTCAGGAATGACCAGGCCAATCCAATGCCTTTCATTCACCAAGTGTCTTTCTGCAGGGCAAAGGATGGCTGGTGTGAGCAGAAGCTACGGGATAAAACCAAAAGCCAAGTTTCATACAACTGCATCCAAACTGGCAGAGCACATCCATGAGATAGAAGTGAACATAAAAGCAAGTGAAATAACACGGACAGAGAGGCAGCAAACAACCTTGCCTAAGGCACAACACTAATGCCAGACTAACTTCAAAGCAGCCACTGAACCAGCACAGGTGACAAACAATCTGCATAAAGAAAAGTCTAAAGCAGCACTGGTTCCTTTTCCTTCCCTTAGTCCCTTCTGCTCTGGCTCATTTCAACTCTTTTTTTTTTCATTTTAGACATGGAACAGTGTATAAAAATGAGAGTGCAGCATTTTGGCCACGAGTTTCCTCAAATAAACTCGGCTAAGAGAAGCCCACCACATCAGAAGCTTTATTCTGCCTATTTCTTTTTGTTCTGCTCATTGTAATTTATAATGAACCTCTTCCACAGTAAGCTGACTCAGGGAAAAACCACTCTGAAAGGCATCAGCTACTGATGAATTGTTTTTATTAATTAAGTTAGAGAAACAAAAACCACAGTGGTTTTCAGTGCTGCAACTTGCAGCAGAGCCCACAAGCTCCGAGGCAGAAAGTGTGAAAGTCACAGCTCTGCTCTGAACATCTTCTCCATTTATTTACTGAGGGGCTGAAATTCCAGAGACAAGGGGTTTTTTCCTCTCTCTTAACCTAAAGATTTGGTCCTTTGAGCAGCTGCTTTGGACTTAAGAAAGCACCACAAAAGCCACTGCCTTTACTGCATTAAAAACTGAAATAATGGGTATTAAGCAGAAGTAGCTTTTATATACCCTGATATTTGAGAGGTTCAGCCTGCACGGGGCTTTGCTGAAAGAAGAGTGGATGGAAGAATGGAGTTAAGAAAAGCATTTAATCCTGCTGAGTTCCAAAGACTTTTGGATTTTCCTTTTAAGTTTTAGCAGCCAAGAGATTCAAGATTTATTTTCCCTCACGATTTGAGGCTGAGGACATTGAGGAGAATCTCTGGATTTTGGGCACCCCTTGGTCCTGGGACATCACCCCAAGGAAGGTGGGGTTCCCTTGCTGGGATTTCTTCCCTTAAAAATGCAGTTGGTGAAGAAATTAATAATTTTCAACAATAAAAATTTGGGATTCCCTTCTTTAAGCTAGAATCCTCTTTGAATAATGACATTTTATATCATGAGCCTCTACTTTTGGCCATCAGCTCTTCTTCTGCTCACCCACTCACCACTGTTTTATCCCATCTCACACACCTTTCATGGAAAGAACAAAAATACCCTGAAATGTGCACATGCAATCAAAAGGAAGCTTATTCACACAGTTAGGACATGCTTTTTCATGCACTGCTGGTTACTGGAAAGTTTAACTTTTGTTAGAGGATAGAAATAAAACAAAACAGGAAAGTGGATATTTTTCTTACTTATTTCAAGTGTACATATTTTGGGGAATTTTATTTTTTCCCTGTGACACAGAATAGAGACTCTTCTTGGAGACTGTAATAGCCCTCAGCGTGTTTTCCACCAAGAATGCAAAAAAGAAACACTTTTGCTGGAGAAGTCATGGAAACTGGCAAATTGAAGACACAAACCCTCATTGAAAACCTATAATTTTTTAATTAAATTTACATGTCAGTGGATCTTTTGAGCTTGGCCTGGGTGTTTTTTATAAAGTACGTTTCTCCTGCTTTTTCCCATGGGTACTTCTGCACTGTTTCCAAACTGGGATTACTCAAGTTGAAGTGTGATAAAGGGCACATTATAGTTATATTAAGCAAAATAGGGAGGAGAAAGCTTTTCCATAGTGCAAAGAAAGCTGTTCTCCAGGCCTCATTTCTGGTAACAAGCAGAGCAAGGCAACCACTCAGCTAGAAACTGCTGCCATCAAACCAACGCTTTGTCTTGAGAAAAGGGGGGATTTATTCCATCCCATTCCGTTTCCTGCTGAAAAAGAAAGGTTGTTCGCTTCAGGATCGTTGAGTCTTGCTCTGGGGTATCATGAAAAACATGTTGTGAGCAAGGAAACAAGAGGGGAAAGCTCTGTGCTGCGTGTTGGTGTAACTTGTGTGGAGCTGTTGGAGGAGCAGCAGAGGAGGGGATTTGCGGCCAGTTTGGGTTCCCTGCCCTTCCCAGCGGTTTCAAAGCCAGGTTGTTCCTCTTCATCACAGCTCCCCTGAAGGATGCAGGGACTTTTACAGTGCCTGGCCCACACCAGGAGAACTTGTCACCAGTGCTGCAGCCACAGAGATGCAGCAGCTGCATGGGGAAGGGAAGGAAGGGAAGGGAAGGAAAGGAGGGCATGTCAGCTCAGAGCGGCAGAAAAGGTTTTTCACGGCAGCTATTTGCAACCCTCCAAGGAGCTGCAGAGGCTGCCCATTAAAACCCTGTTAAAACACTTCTGATGTTGTCAGCAGTGGAGAGCTGGAACAGCACAGTGATCGCTGAGATACTATCTGCCTCAAGCAGTTCAGTGGTACTGTCAATAATATGAGCAAGAAGGTACAAGATGAGCAACAACCTAATTCCTGCATCAAAATTTCATAAACTCCCTCAGCTGGTGAACGCTAGAGATGTGGGCAAACACAGGCCAGCCAATAAACCACCCAGAAAAGATGACCTCTGGTCTGGAATCTTTCCCAAAAGCTTTGAACCTTTAAGTTAATTTACACTTTGAAAGCAAAGCAGAGTGATGGCCAGGGGAAAGCAGCAGGGGTGAGGTGATGCCTCTCCCATCAGTGCTGCTCCTCAGCTCCAAGCTCCTGACAGTGCCCAAGGAAAAACCACAGCACCACTTCCAGGCATACACCCTTCCAAATATCCCAGGCTATCGTTTCTCCCCACTTCTCCCTGCTTTAATTTTTGATTTATCTTCAGCACTAATTCCTTGGGATAATTTTTGCAAGTGTAGTCTTCCCAGGTAGGAAAACTTGCCACTTCTTGAGGAAAGCGACTCCTTGTTTGAAAAGAAACCTCCTGATGTGCCAGGGTATTAAAACTGTGAGTAATGACAGCAGAATCATCTGCTTCTCTGCTACTCTGTGCTCATGAGTAAGTGCTACTCACAGTGAGTAATGGCTGGAGAAACAGGGCCAAGGTGAAGAGTTATTTATAGCACAGTAGCCACTGAGTAAGAGCTTAGCTATGAATTCACTGCTCTGGCTACGATTTTGTGAGAAAACCAACAGAGCCAGCTTTTGGTTTTCCAGTTTTAAAAGCTGTACACACACTGTAAACTGGCAAAAATAATTCGGGAAGGATTGGGCTGGTTGTTTATAAAGCAACCACAACGGAGATCCTGTGCACCTCAGGTGAATGTAGGATAAGCAGAGATGCTTTAGTTCCTCAGGTGCTTCCTCAGGGTGGCTGTGGCAGGCAGGGAAACTCCTGGACTTGACTTAAACCAGTCTCAGATGCTTTCCCCTTTTTATGCAATAAATATCCACTGCAGAGAGCCAAAAGCCAGAGCTTGCTGGAAAATCAAGCAAAGAATTAAGACTGTCACCTGCTCAGCAGTGCTGGCTTTAGGGGTCAGAATAACCCTCCACCTTTTAATAGGAAGTGACTGTGCCAGGGGTCTCAGAACAAACTCCTGTCAAGGGCACCCTGGATCTGCAGAGATCCAGCATGCTGAGGAGGATTTTTGAATTGTTTCTGTCAGCCCAGAATGAAGCAAAGGAATAATAACATATTTGGGTGTTAAAAAAAAAAGGGGATTGGGAAAACACTGGGATAACAGGATCTAGCTCACCACTCTCCTCAATTTCCTACACGGGAACACGTCATTTCCCAGTGCACCCTGCAGAATAAATGGATATTTTCCAACTCCCACATTACAGGTCATGACTTCCTGGTGCTAATTTGGATTCTGCTGAGGAACTTTTTATCGACTGGAGTTCGGAGAGCAAGGCACAGCGAGAGGCTTTGGGCTTGGCACTGTGTATTTGAGGGCTGGTTTATAGAAAACTCTGGTTTTTACCCCACAAGGACACACGGCTCAGATTTGGGATGGAAGCAGACACTTGGGAAACCAGAAGGAACAATTCCCCAGTTTAATTCTGAATTGTGAACACAACAGGAATGGTTTCTTAGGGGATTTTTAAACCAACTGCCAGCTTTACTATCTGCTGTGCTTTCCGTTTGGAGTGTCCAAGGGGGATATTTTCACCTTGACACAAAAGTTGTACATCAAACGAAGCTCTCCCATCTTTTTGGCAGGGAGTTGCTTATTTTAGTGCCACCGAGCCCTTTGCATGTGGCCAAACTTACTCTTGGACAAGCCCTGAGCTCAGACAGAGCCACCTGAAAAGTCTGATTAAAAACTTACAAATCCTAAAACGAAGTATCTTGTACTTTTTAACGTGTCTTATGATTTTAACAAAGTTGTCTTTCCCCTTTTCCTTATCTAAAAGAAAAATAAAACCAGTGTTAGAGAGGAGGAATACAAAGAGTAATGATAACCTCGTTCCCTCGCTCTCACCAGCCTGAAGTTAAATACCTGCCTTTGTACAACTGTTCCCCTGCTTTTATTAGCTAAATATTGTGGCACCAGAGCACGAAGAATAAAATTACAACCATTTGAGATGAGTGTAACTTTTACAAGAGTCAGATATCCCCAACAAGCCGACAGTCAATAACCCAGCACAAATTAACTCTGGCAAATAATAGGTGTGTTGACCCTAAATTCATGAGGCAATAAAACCTACCAACAGCCCGTTGTTTTTAAAATACTCAGGCACTTCTCAAAGACAATATAGTTTTTGTTTGGGAGCAAGAAGATCATTAATTAGGAAAGCTTTTAAAGGAAGTTTTAGTATCATTAGCAAAAGCTAATGGGAAAATAAATTAAGTTACAACATCTGACACCAAGTTTGGAAAAGAAAGGCACAAAAACCCCAAAGCTGCCTTACATGTCCCAAGAATTGCACCCTTCTCCACAGACCTCCATAACCACAACAAAAAAATTAAATTTCCCCCATTTCTTATTGCATTTTGAGTTAGACACATGTTGCTGCCAACACACTGCAGTCCCAGAGATATAATTTGAACCAACTTTGTTCACCCCTCCAACTCCACCACAACGAAAATACACTTACAAACACAATCTAATAATCTGTTCTTCCAAATTTGCTTTTTTTTTTTTCCCTGAGAGCTTTTCAAGAATAGTAAAGCTCAGGTACAGTTGTCCTGTTGTAAGTTCTTGTGCGAATTCTTATTCCCTGAAGGAAAACAGATTTTCTAAATATTTTAAGATCCTGGTTTTAAAAAAATAATTAAATAATATGCCATGAAAGGTGGCCTAAAATATTTTATGGCTTGGAGGAAAATTTTCCTTTCCCTTGCCCTGGATGCTTTGCTGAGAGACGCCACAATGTCTGTCAAACAATTGTTGCATATGAAGGAAGGCACATAATGACATTGTCCATTATTTCAACCATGTCAGCTGAGGAATTATGAAAGATTTATACCTATTTCATATTAAAACTATTTAGTAAATGTCACATAGCACAGCAAAAAAAACCAGGGGTACATTATTGAGAGGGCAGCAGGCTCAGCACAGAGCTCTCAAGGATGCCCAGGCAGAGCAGACTGCAAGCAAAGGGTTTGTATGGCCATAAAACTCTACAGGGACACAACCTTTTCCTGGTTTTCTAGGAAAACAGAAAACACAGAATTTAAATATTATGTAATTTAAAAGGGAAGGTGTGCAGAAAGTAAAATTAAGTATTAATAACAAAAAAAAAACCTTGGAAAATTAACTGAGACAATTGAAACTGCGACATCTCAAGACGTCAGACCCCTGTTCCTGGACAGGCTGCCTAATTTAAGCAGAAGATGCATTTTCCTCTTCCCTTTTGCTTCAAGCTTTGCTTCCATGAGAAGTCAAGTAATTAACTTGCCAGGGGAAGAAATTTTCCTCTTCGATACCTTTGCATTTGTGTAAAGCAAAGTTATACGAAACGCTGATGCAAGCCCCAAAGGGAAGATCCTGGCGTGTGGAGCCCACCCCTGCCAAGGCCACCTCAAAGCCACCCCGAGCTGCTGCTGGCTCTGCCTGGCCCTGGGATGCACCAGGGCTCAGGTTCCTCCTGCTGGGATGGAGTTTATCCACAGGAAATAAGAAGGGAAAATTCACGCTCAGCTGCTTGATGGGAACTGACGTGGCCTCTCCAGAGAGGAGGAACTTTGGATGTCAGGCAGGTTAGCATAGGGCAAGCAGACGGTCAATAAAATATTCAATAAAGGACTCTGATATGATAGATCTAATATTGTGGAAAAAGGCAGAAGTCCTTTTTTTTTCCTTTTTTTTTTTCTTTTTTTTTTTTTTTCCTGGGGATAAAACAAGTTTAAAATGGTGGTTAAAATGGTCTATACGACATTAACCTCCTAAAGCTTGAAAACAATTGTGGCTGGGTTTTGAACTTGTTAGAAAAGGTAAAAACAACTAAAAGCTTGTGTAGCATGTTACATTTCTGGGCACAGGCAAAATGGGTAATTCAGAATAAGGGCGCTGCAGTTTTTACCAAATCTGTTATAAATGATTTCAAACCTGATCTTTAATTATTAAAAATAAAAAGAAGAGTACCTACTGATCACCAAATCCACAGGATGCTCAGGAAAATAGGCACAAACCTCCTCCAGTCTGGATCCCAGCAGAGATCCTGACCTGAGTCCCAGGGCTTGCTCCTCTCCTGCTGCTCATTTCCCCAAGCAGGATTCCAACTAGATTCCCTAACAACTCCTCCACACCAGCTCTTTCATGCCCTACAGTTTTGCCCCCACAGCACCAGATCAGAGGGGTTGGAAGGAAACCCCTGGAGGGATCAGGGAGCAGCCAGCCGTGAGCAGGGAATCCCTGCAATCATTCTAATGAAGCTAAATCTTGGGAGTTTACATAAAAGGAAAATTAAATCAGGCACTGGAGTGGATTGGAGAGAAATGCACCAGGAGATGGATAAAGTTAATCACGTTTAGTGAAGGCTGATGCTGACCTACTCAGCCTTGCCTTGGACATGCCCTGGACTTGCTGAAGTTTTATTATTTGGGAGCACAGAGCACACGGGGCTGGAGCAGCTGCCCTGAATTCCTGCAGTGATTTTCCTGCTGGGAAATCCCACCTCAGCTCTGCAGCATCACTGCTGGAGATCACGGGTGGGAAGGCAGGAAAGCAGGGCTGTGCATTGTCACCTGGGGACTCCCCAGGTCTGGCCCCGTCCTTCAAACCCTGCACTCAGGGAAAAACTTCACCTCAGTAAAATAATGAGAGCAAAATTTTCACTGTTCCACTCTTGCAGAGAATGACTGAGGTTGGAAAAGCCCTCTCAGATCACCAAGTCCAACTGTTCCACTGCCGAAGCCACGAGGAACCCACGTCCCCAGGCGCCACATCCACACATCCTTTAAATCCCTGCTGGGATGGGCAGCTGTGCCAGGGCTCTGACATATTGACAGGAAGCCCCAAAATCTCCTCAGTGGCCTGGCAGGAGCCAAAATTCTGGCACACTGGGTGTTTTGGGGATGTACCCAGCTCATGGGCCCCATGTTGACTACTGGGGCTCTATCTGACATTTGTAATTTAAGAAATTGAGTTGTATTTCTCAAAAGGCAGTGCTGGAGCAAATGTGTCCTTTTAACTCCTTCTGCTTTCAGCAGTATCAGCTACACAAACCACGCAGTCTCCTGATGAAGGAGCAAAAGATTAGGATATGAATCTGTCAAGTTTGGAATATTTTTTTCTGTATAGCTCTGTTAAATCACTGAAGACAGTAACGCTTCAGTATGCTCTGAGAATAGCTCATTTGTTCTTTATTTCAGTGCCACAGAAAAGATTATTTGCAACTATTCACTTCCTTACAAAATATTCAGATTCTTCAATGAAAAGCATTTCCCACATTGTGGAGCCACCCACACAGCT
>VYZR01099733.1:0-19406 GCA_013400675.1 Oxylabes madagascariensis | reverse complement strand
GAACTCAAGCTGAGCAGGCTGAGCAGTGCAGAGCAGCTCCTAAACCAGCAGAACCTCCTGTGTGCTCCCTCCCCTTTATGAAATGGCTTTAAACCTGAACTACACCTCTGGTTTAGGCCTCAGTTGCACGAGGACTCGCTGTGGGCACACCAGGGCCGCCTGCCCCCAGTGCTGTCCCGACAGAACCTCCAACACTCCGAGCTCCTCCACGTGCAGCCAGGCCACCAGCCTGGAACCTGCCCAGCAATCATGGCCATGGACTGCCAGGATGAACCCATCCAGAGTGTTCAAACGACCCAAACACATCAAACCACCCTTGGAATTTGAGCAAATGCTCTGCAGGCTCCCGTTCTCCTGAGCGCAGCACGACCCAGACATCAGCTCTTTAAAACCTCTGTTTCCTCCCCACTTTTCCTACTCACACACCCCTGAACGTGAATCCCAAGGAGGTGCACGAGGCTTAGGTATCACTTTTCCCTTCCCACCATCCTGTTTCACTGGGAAATCTGACTCTTCCATCTGTCCCTCCCCTCCCTGCCCCATCTGGTGACAAGAACGCTGCAGCACTCGCCCTTTAAGGGATCACTAAAAGAGATGGCAGAGCTCTGAAGAAAATTCAGAGGGGAAAAAAATAAAAAAAAAAAAGGAAAAGGAAAAAAAAAAGTCAAGAGAAAAAAGAGTTGCTCTTCTTTGAGAGCTAGCTGGAGTGCAGAGCTATCTTCATAAATAGACAGGAAACAGAAAAGACTAATGTTGGGCAGATGACAGATCCCTGAATTCAGTTAACTGGCCTTCAAGATATGAACTGTTCTATTAAACATAGAGGCATTATGTTGGTCATCCACTTTAAGCCCAAGAGTGATTAAAATGCTGGCAGAAAATAAAAACTGGCTATTGAAGAGCTTGCCCCGAGGTCCTAATTTCAAATCAAATTTTACAGCGCCGCACAGGAACAATGGCAGCCCAGTACTCCAAGTCTTCTTTTTGTCACTTTGTACAAAGAAACCCCCTCAAACTCTCTCAAAGAACAATGGCCCCTCTAGATTCGCAACTACGCCAAGAATGGGCTCAAACCATACAAAAACACATTTTAAAAATACATTTTACACTGCCCTTGACATTTGAGATAAATAGAAGCCAATGCATTGAAATTCCAAGTATTTTTTATATCCTTTCACAAAGTGAATTTTTTATTTTCTCCAGTCTACTTGATCTTTGACATTCTGGCCTCTGCAAGAGAAGGACACAGCAGAGCAGTCAAAGAAATTAATTATGCAGATAATTGCATTTTATTAAAATGATTACTGTAGCAGGGAACGCCACAAACGACAGCGACACGGCCCCCTGAAGAAATCAGGAGGACACAAACAGTTCATTTTTAATTGAAAAACTTCTCAGCTATTAACATTTAATTATCTGTTACCGATATATGGCACTAAGTTTAATTAGCATTTTTTCTATACGTCAGGTTGGCTTCTCAGTTAAAAACCTTCTCTTTTAAAGTTCCTCTGAGCTGTGCAGATTCCCCTTTCCTACAGCCCGAGTTTATTTGAGTTTGGCAGCTTGGAAACAGCCAGTTGTTTCCTAGTGAACAGCACACAGGACCATATGTTTCAACATTTAAGCAATTTAGAATCAGAGGTATAATTCTGAGTGTCCTTAGCAGAAATTGTACATTAAATACCCAAAGGATGGGAGCTCTACAAGAGTTTCAGTCTTTTTTAGCACTTTTCCCATAGCAACAAAACCACTCCACACTACTCATGTCATCCCCTGGAACCACAAGCATGTGGAGAGCAGTGGTGAGCTGGCTGCAGCAAGGGACAAGCAACTGGATCATTTTCCTTTTCTCTTTCCTGCACCTCTCTCCCATCAGGATTCATCCTAAATTCCTCCTGAAACACACCTGTGGTCAAGGACTTGTACCTGCTCTCTTGATTTGTGGACAGCTATTTTATAAGAAGTCATTGATCAGGAATTTCTTTTGCTAAACACGTGGCTTGGGTTGTTCTCTTCGTTTCTGGGGTGATGGACATGACCAGAACGATGGATTTAAATCCAGATACAGCACGTCCAGCAGGATGGTGCTGGTTTGTCTGCTCTGCTTCTCCTGAGGTCACACAGCCTCCAAACTGCACAAGGATATTTTAAAAGCACGTTCAGAGAGAGACAAAAACTCAACAAATCCTGAGAGGGTTCACATCAGTGAATCCATCGGTAAATATTCATTGTTCTAACCACAACAACTGGGGGAAAAAAAGGGAAGAAAACGACAATCCAGGATGAAAATTCAGTGCTGGTGGGAGGGAGGATGGGCACAAAGCAAGAAGGGCAGCAGTTTTTTATCAGACACCCTCAGGAATGGAGGGAAGTTTGTTCCTAGGCTGGCCCTGCAGTCACACGCAGCTTTGGGGATCACGGGGTGAGCACGGGGCTGCCCCTCCTCATCCTGGGGCAAACCCAGCACCCAGCATTTGACACTTTCACTCCTTGAGCCACTTTGCTGAGCGTGTGCTGCCTGGCACTCCCTTAGTCCTCGATTTTTCACACCAAGCTGGAGCAGGAAATGTTTTTCCAGAGTGGGGATGTAGGACTGCCCTGCTCTGGCAGCCAGGGACTGGCACTGCTGCAGCCTCTGCCTCTGTGGGGCTGCAGCACACTCAACATGACTTTTATTCTCCTCCTTTTATTTTTTTTCCATCCCACATATGGCTAGAAACTGAAGTAAATGTTCACTTACTTGAATTTATTTAATTTGCATGAAGTAAATAATCATTTACTTCAGTATTCAAACCCTTTTCCTGCTAGCTTTCATCATAACACTGGCATTAAACAACAGACATTACATTAATAATTATAATTTCTAGACACAAAGCGTTTTCAAAGTATTTTTCATCAGTATTTAAAGTTTGTTTTCCTTTGGTGAAGGTTCTTTCTCTCATTTTGACTTGGTAGCCTGGCACAGAAAATTCCCTTTGAATGCCTGAGTGATTCCGAGTGATTAAAACAAGCAAACAAACCCTCCAGAAATAATTCCATTTGTGGGTATTTCCTTTAACAGCATTAATAATCTAATGCATTTAAAAGGAAGATTTAGAATTCTAATTCACTTGTATTTCACAGGATTAAAAATGCAATATATGTAATATAGCCACAGGACAGAAACACAACCAGATCAAGGAGGTATTTCAACAATATCCATTCCTGTTGTGCAGCAGTTCAATGTTAACACCTCTCTAGGTCATTTAAATTTTACTTTACCAATCTGTAAAATGTAAAGAAAACATTTATTTTTCAGATAGGTCTGAAAATACACATTCAGTGGGATACAGCTTAAAGAACAAACGGATCAGGACTGAAAACAAAACTAAGTTCTCATTTGGAACTAGATTTAAATCTAATACCCAGTCCTGAATGACATGTGCACCTAATAGAGGACACGACCTTCCCTTAATGTCTTTACCTTTTGTATCATCAATTGCCAATTTACAAAAAAATGTTCCATGAATGAGCTCTTTTTATTTCCTTACTCTGAAAAACCAGAGAGAAACGATATTTCAGAACGAAGAACACTTTCTGTAGGCCAGTGTGCTTGTTCTGCTGCTGGAACTAGCAGCATTTTCAACAGAAATTATAAATATGGTCAATAAATGCATGTTTTAAAAGGAAAGGAGAGAATAGAGAGACATTCCCACTCCTGGGAGCATCTGGCTACCTGGGCACGAGGAGCCCCGCGTGTCCCTCTCCAGGCAGCCCAGGTTATTCTTGTCTCCTTTTTTCCCTAGAAATTCCACCCTGACCCTGAGAAACTGTCATCAAAACAAGGCCATTTCCATGAAACATATCTCCACTGTGAAAACATTTAATGAAAACATTCCCATCCCATTCTAATTTTAATTTGTGCTAAGTTTCAACGCAAAGACCAGGCACAGCTGCCTGATTTCCTTCTCCAAAGCGCCCCGAGTTTCAAGTTCCCTGCCCAAAACGTGAAATTAAATCTGTGGGACTTCAAGGCACATGAAGCAAATTAGCATTTAGGAAAATTAAGCTTTTAATGAAATAAAATGCCACTTAAATATTACCGGACTCTTCGGGTGTATCTAATAACGAGGGTACTAAATAAAGCCTTTATAAGAAAAAAAAAAATGCACACTGAGGGAAAATAGGCCTGTTATTTTTAACACTGATAATTTTGTTTAAAAGAAGATTCCTTCCTGTGTTTCATCATTTTACGTTATGCTCTATTATAGAAACTAATGTGGGAAAAAAAGTTCAGAAAAATCCAGGCCCAGAATATTATGGAAAAAAGAACCACCAAATGTAAAGGTCCTGTAATATTTGGTATCTTCAGATTTTTCTGCACTGGTTCACATGACCCCGAATTTATTTTTAGATAGGCAGCAATTCCCACTTGGACACGGTGCAATACCTTGTACCCGAATGTTGCTTTGCACAAATAAACCATAGAAAGTGTTGACTTAAAAATAAAACATTGGAAAAGGAGAAAGTTTTTTTCTCTGCGAAAATTTCCGGAAAAGCTGTAAACAAAGGCAGGTTTGGCTCGGTGGTTGAGTGGCTCTGTTGAGCTGTTGAGGATGGAGAACATATCAAACCTCACAGAGTGAGGAAATGTTTGTAAAACAGTTAGTAAATCATAGGCAGCAAGGTCACCGTGTTTAACAGCGGGAATGACACTTTGCCAAAACCCCAGCTGGGAAAGGGCGGGGACGCTCACGGCTCCTCGCTCCTTTAGGATTCTTCACATCCCAAACTTCGTTTAAAAATCAAATCAAACTCTTGGAAAGCAGGGAAAACCTGCAGGGTTTCGAGCTCCGCCAGGATGGCACACTCATCATTTCAATACCTGGTTCTGTTTCACCAAACAGAGCGTGAGCTCTGAAATCATCAAGAAATTCTCTTCAAATTGATGCTGCCTGACCTTTTATCTCTGGGATGGAGCTTTGAGTCCTTGCTCAAAATTCCCACACAGAAACAATCCCAAAAAATCTGCAAACTGGCACAGCCAGAAGGTGAAATTACTCATTTTTAAACACAGATACTACAAACCCGAGTACGAACAGCCAGAGTTTAATTCATCTGGTGCCAAAAAAGCCAGGAATGGTTATTTGGAGTTGAAAAGCTGTCACGCAATCACTTCGTAATATGGAGAGATTTATGGAATGACTCACCTGCTACCNATGTCATAAAGCAGGAAAACTCCACACTAACTACTCTTCAAATTGATGCTGCCTGACCTTTTATCTCTGGGATGGAGCTTTGAGTCCTTGCTCAAAATTCCCACACAGAAACAATCCCAAAAAATCTGCAAACTGGCACAGCCAGAAGGTGAAATTACTCATTTTTAAACACAGATACTACAAACCCGAGTACGAACAGCCAGAGTTTAATTCATCTGGTGCCAAAAAAGCCAGGAATGGTTATTTGGAGTTGAAAAGCTGTCACGCAATCACTTCGTAATATGGAGAGATTTATGGAATGACTCACCTGCTACCGTAGGACCCAAAGCCCCGTCCTGGCGCTGGCAGCAAATGCAAAGGAAACACTTAAGCACATACTTGACTTCAGCTCTCTCATGTTTGAAGTTAAGCATGGACCTAAGTGCTCTGCTGGACTGGGGCCTATGTGCTGCACAACCATGATAAAGAAAAAAAAAAAAAATTCCTTCCAAATTTCTCGTATGTGACATCTGTGTTAAAATGCTGGGGTTTAAATGCTAATTTATGATGAATTTTGTCAGCATCCCTTTCCTCTCTTCACCACATTTTGAGACCACACTGTCAGGAATTAGGGAAAAAAAAATCGGTGTACAGTGATGAAAGCAGTTTTTGCTTTTTGAGAAGAGCCCATGGGGCACTACTCCTTCCTTTAGGTGGCAGAAAAGGGACACTGCAGTTGGAATGAGCACTGTTGGTAGGGGAGAGATTAAATAAGAAATAATTTCCTCAGTGCCTGTTAAACCGTAGGGAGGAACTGCCCCATGAAGCCAGTGAAGTTTAATAACAAAGTTAAATGTTTTCCTGCTTCCTACTGGAGGAAAAAGAAGGAATAAAGAAATATTCCATTTGAGGGGGGCAGTCTTTTCTTTCACACTCTCTGCTTTGTACTACGAATCCTTTATTTTGGTCTCACTCTGCTACTTTTTTTATAAAGTAAAAGTTTCAGTTAAAATGACTCCTGAATCCAAATTCTACATCGTTTGGACAAAAACAGTGTGGTCAAAAGGGTTTTCCTTATCACCAACCCAACCAAACCCTTAAGAAATTTTTTTGGTGTTCTTGGGGGTTGGTAAACAGCTAAAGATTCAAACTTTGCCAATAAAATTCCCACTGCTCTTAAAGGCACTTCCAGTCCTGCAGCCACCACTGGGCCACCACCAAGGTCCACTGGGCCACCACAGAAAGCCCCTCTTTGCCAGGGGCTCCAGTGCAGGTGTGCATTTGAAGTGTCAAGGAAAAGGAAGGAAGGAAATGACTTTAAGATACACTCCAGTTATTATTTTCACTGGTTTTGCTGCTTCAAACCCAAAGATGACTACTAAGGAAAAATATTCACAGTGGAAATTTCATCCAGGGAAGTGCTAAAGACTAATTAAGGAGTGAAGTTACATTTATAGGAGACTTGTAAGGATCAAGTTAACACCAAATAATAAAAAACTGAAGCCAACATTATATATATATGCACATGGCAAAGCACTAAATTCTTCTGACACTACATTTAGAGAAACAAGAGTTTCTATACGAATATGATCATATTTAACACAAACTCTATAATCAATGCAACATTAGGAAGTGGAAATTTATCCTAAAGGGAAGGAAAAGGAGAACACTGACACCAGAGGTTAGGTTAGCACCACATAAACCTGAGAGTGACTTAAAATAATTAAGCCACAGTAGTTCAACTTCAATCATTTTACCTGCTCTGTTTTAAGAAGAGAGACTTTCTTAAATGGAAAATCCTACAGGGAACTGATGGACCTGACTATTAATTAACCAGTCCTGTATGTTGAACATTTCCATTTGGTTAATCTTCTGGAAAGGAATTACTGTTTCATTTTATGAAATCTTCTTATTTACTCAGTCCACGAAGCTTTGGGCATGTCTGCTACTGTATAGTTTATTTTTCATTCTTTTCTTCTTCCTTGGTCCTTCCTGGTCAGGTTTTGGTCAGTACTATGGATCAGTTGAGCAGTTCAATGAGATTAAATCAACAATATGTTTTAAACTGCCAGTACATAAGTTAAATTTTACCTCCCTTAATCCATCTTATGTGCTTCAGAATTGTGCTCCAAGAAGCAGAGATATTAATTAACAGACAATAAATGCACTATTTAACGGCTGCAATGTCTAAGGAAAGCTCTTGCTGCCTGCTGTCATTTTGTTTAGCACACAACCCTTCCTTCCACTCCTGCGTTTGGGATAATCTTGGACATTGATTTGGGATATTCTTGTGCCTCTCCTGTCTCCAGGACATTTAGGGACTATCCCAGCCCCATCTCCCAGGAACTGGAATTTGTTTATTTGTTACCAACGAGGCTAAAACTGTCCTGAAATACTCTTCAAAAGGAACTGGTGGGGCTCAGACATTCCCATGGAGTCCTGTTGTTCCAGGTGGTGGCTGTTCCTCGTGGAGAAGCTGCTGATTATTGCCATGGAAGCTTCTTTCTCAGCCCAGCTCCACATTTCCCTTGGCTCAGCCTCAAGGAACATTTCCCTGCTCTCCCTGCTCTAAGCACCGCATAAAAAAAAATCGGTGTAAATCCTTGCTTGGGTTTTTCTAAGGTGGATTGTGTGCCCTGGAAGAGAAGTTGATTTGACCTGGATTCTGGACTTGAAACCAGGCCTGGACACCCTACAGACACTCCATGGAATATACTTGAAATACTTTAAATTTGCTCTCACTTTGCTTTCTGCTTCCATCAAACAGTGTAAAGAAACAGATTTACAATAATTTTCTCACAGTTGGTCCAACCATTGTTACTTCTGAGGGGTTTCAGCAGTAAAATTGCCACCCTCAGACAGTGTCTTACACATATTCAGCTTAATTTTTGTTGCCCATCTGAATTATTATTGTGTAAACAGAGAGCCTTTAATGCAGGTGTCTTAATGAGCTAATTTGGGTTTCAACACAACCCATACCTCTGTTTTTAGCTTGATACACCATCACCATCGACTGCTTCAAACTTCTTGTCCCATTCAGACTCCAACTACTGAGCTCTGTTTCACAGAAGTAAACAAGTTGAGAAAATTAACTCTGTCAAGACAGAAGTCTAGCAAAAATCTTTAGAGGAAACAACACTGCTCGGCTTTGATGGAACCCTGTTCCCTTTTCCTCTCCAAGGCTGAATCTCTCCATAGAACTCACAGCCTTGTACCTGAGCTCAGCTCAACCCACCTGGGACATCACCCCCGACACCTCATCTTCCACACCCCACTTCAGAAAGACAAGGGTTAAGAGAAAAAATAGAGAAAGCAACCACAAAAGAAATCAAGCAGCTTATTAATACTTCTATTAATCCTCCTGCCAATCTTTTATGGAATTAGAACCTCTCCAAACTATACTGATATTTTATATTCTGATTTTTATGTGCATTCTTTTAAGCTGTAGAAGTCTCTGTGTATGTTTTTCACTTTAAAAGAAGTCAAACGACTGTATCTGTGTAAAAATATATAGCAATTTCTTGAATAAACGCATTCCTAACTGGCACTGCAAAGCCAATTCAGCTTCCCCCATACCCTGGGTGCTCATTTCTATTTAAAACCAGCCCTCTTGCACCAGTGCCCTTATCTCCAGAGGAGATTGCTGGACAGGCTGCTCGGTGTTTCCAATTTCCTTATATAACAAGGCTCCAATGTCAGGAGGAAGTGGGCAGATACTGGGAAATCAGGGTGGATAAAAAGCACTAGACCCGTAACCCCCGAGGTCAGGAGGTTACGACTTCAGGGCCCAGCAGTAAGGTGGAAGGATGTGTTCAGGTAGTTTTAAATTACCTTGTTTGACTGCTCTTTTCCAAGAGGAAAAGAGATAAGATCAAATTCAGAAGATTCGTATCACCCACATGGATATACACACGCAGCCAACACAAGCTTCACTTCTTATTTCCCACTGTAAAGAGTCTGAATGTTCAGAGGTTGAAAATTCTTCCGTCCCCTGCAACTGTGATTTCACAGTTAGAAGAGCCCAATGCTGTCCAGGTATCGAGAGCTTTCTTAACCCCTCTGCAAGTAACTGTTCACAGAACCAAAAGATGAATTTGTGTGACCCCAAGTTGGTTTCCAAACCCTGGCAGGCTCAGGGACAACTGCAGATGGAAAATAGAGCTTTAGTCAAACATGAGGGATTTTGTGCATCTGCACGTGCAGCAGACAGCACGGGAATCCTCTCCCCAGGAATGAAGGAGTAGTGAAATCCCAGTTTGCAGCTTGGATGCTCGAGTAATGACATCATGGCCATCAAAGAACCGGCACCACTGGCCAGGATTAAAGTCAGAATGCGAAATTAATGAGCACAAAACACACCAGCAGCAACTGTGGAAGGCCTTCCCTGACATCACCGCGTGGATGGCATCGATGCTGAAGGAAAGAACATTTAATGGCCAAGTTTCTGGACAGATAAAGGCTTTGACTGGACAAACCAAAACATATTAAGAGGACAGGTACAGGTAAAAGCGAACTGTAGGACGAACAAACTGTATCCGTGATTTAGAACTCAAAGCCACGACCAGCAACCTCTTTGTCTCTCCTTCTGTTGAATCTGATGATATGAACGCTCGCAAAACATGAACAGAGCATAAATCTTCACATGATTCTTCAATCTGTCTACAAATGACCATGACATTACATATAAACTATTCCCTGGAATCTATCTGCTCCCCTTTGAAAGAGTTAAGGAGTGTATCAGACACCGTGATAAACACAGAAAACCCAGCGTGAATACCAATAAATGCAAGCCTTCCGTCTCGGAAACTCTTCACTTATTTGATTAAGTTAGGTGAAAAACAGAGCAGTCATGCTTGTAGCTTTTCTTCCTTTTTCCTTCCCTCCACTCTTTTTATTCCTAATGCGAATCGGAAGTCTATGTGGAGCAGCCTGGCTACCCCCGGTCTAACCTCCCCATCTGGAAGGGAACTAACCAGCCTTGGGGCTACTTCCAACCCTTCCCAGCTGTTGGCTTTGGGTTTTTTGTTTTTGCGGGCTTGAGAAAGCATATTTATATAAATGATTGCCATATCCTTTGCCAGCTGTTGACCCCGCTCTCGGCCCGGTTGGGGCATGTTTTTCATTTCTGGCGGCCGCAGACTGGGGCTGACCCTGGCGGAGGCAGCGCGTTATGCAAACAGCTTCACGCGCCCCGGCCCCCGAGCTGCAGCACAATGGGTGCCCAGTGCTGCCCCGGTGTTTCCCTCTGGGCTAAAATCCCCCCCAAGCCCCGAGCTGGGAGCTCAGGAAAAATAAATGATGAGATTCACAGCGCTGGCCCGAGCCTTCCTGTCCGCGGCAGAAGCGCTCGGCGGTTTCAGACACTCGAAAGTTGAACAAAAACGCACGTGCAGAGGCGTTTTCATCTCAGATGCAGCTCCTGTTAGCAAAAAGGTGAATGGAAACACACATGGGAAGGCATTTTCACTCGGCCACCTCTTATTTGGTAGCAGAAAGTTTCCTGAGCTGAGCTGTCAAAACATCCTGGACTGGTTTTTCTAGACTTGGTTTTCCTCATGTGGAACGGCAAGCTGATGGATCTCCACTGAAGTTCTTGAAAAACTTCAGCTAAATAATAATAGTAATAGTAATAATAGTAATAATAATAATAATAATAATAATAATAATAATAATAATAAATCACAAGCTTCTACTCTAATAATTTTAAACTTTCAGCTCAAAAAGCATCTGAGAAGGGAAACCACCTTCTGAGAAGGGAAACCACCTTCTCCATGTCCCAAGGCACTGCTCTGAGTGCCTCCGTGTTTTCCCATCACCTGTAGCTGTGCTGAAACAGAAGTTTTGGATTCCATCAAAGAAATACTCTGTAAAAAAGGAATTCCCTCGACAAACCCTTCTGAAGCAACAGCAGCCACTCACCTTGGCTGGCACCTCACCAACCAGTACTGCTGAAGTTAAATGGGACGCAGACAATGAACTGCAGCCAGCCCTTACAACTTTCATAAGCGTTATCAGATTTTTTGATAATAAGTAGAGGTGGCATATGTGTTCTGTTTAGTATGCAGAAGAGCCTCATTTTATTCTCAATGCACAGATTTAATTAAAAATAAATTTACTGTTAACGCTTAAAGTGGTGCCAAGATTATCCAAACAGAAGGTTTATGATACTTAATAATTGATAAGGGGAAAGAAATTCACAGATTGCAAGTGATTATTATTTAGCAGGTCTGTTTGCAAAGGTGAAAGTGGCATTACAGCCAGCCAAAAGGGGAAAAAAAAATCCTTTAGAATGTGTAGAGTTTGAAAAATTTCAATTTAGCAAGCACTTTGTGGAAGCATTTGGAATGAAATCGATTACAGATCCCAACAGTTTGAGCACCTATTTCGGATAATATTAAAAGTATTCAAAGTGTTTTCTCATACATCAGCTTTGGCCTAAATCCACACAAGGGAGGGGTTATTTTATCTTTTTCTTTTTAATTTGGGCACATGCAGGAGATCAGCTTCTTTAAGGCGCTGATTCTCCGCTTGGATTTCAAACCCGCTTTAGCACAATGTGCCAGAAATTTCCACAAGTGCTGAGAGAATTAACTGATGGGATCTTTGAAGCCTCTCTATCCCAGATTAACTAATGCAAAATCTGTGAAATCACAGTTCAATCTTCTTTTTTTCCTGGCTGGATGTGTTTGCAGCAGTCGGGATGACAAGATGCTCCCAAGCCATCTGGCCCCTCGCACAGGATTTGATTCAGAAAATTAATAGTAACACCATTGGTGTGCACAGATTGCAGCAATCCAGACACGTAGGCCTGTTACACAACCCGGCCTTTTGTAACTCCCCCATAGGTTACACACACTGAGAACGCTGACAAGATTTCCATAAAATCCTGTGAGCAACCAGGGAGAAATTCCACCAAACACCGAGCCCGGGGCTGCCCTGCTCTGCTTCACCAGGCCAGGGAACTTGCTCGTCTCGTGGGGAGAAGCTGGACTTCGAGCCCTCCTCGCAGAACAGAAAAGGCAAAAAAATTTTTTTTTTTTTAACTTTCATGTATTATGCAAATATAATGTCTATAAATAATGCAGCCCCCTGCTCTCAATAAGTGCTACCTCGCACGTATCGACCGAGGAATGAAATCCTTCTTTTAGGACTATCACACTCCATCCGCTTTCATGGATGAGCAAAGGCTCCGTTGAAGGCAAGCTGCAAGTTTTTATTTACAAACCCAATTCTGAACATCCAAACAACAGGGCTGGGAGAATGTAAAGGCAGCTTTGGACAACTTTTTCTGCACAATCCAGAAAAACCCTTACTCTGTATGGAAAAGAAAAGCTTTTTGGCAGAAGTGCTGTTTCCTGGAACAGACTTGGGGTTGGAAGAAACTTGCATAAATTATCTATGTTAGATAAATTGTGTATTAAAATGTTACTTCAAAAGATTATTTTTGTTTGGTTCAAGCTGAACATCTCGCTATATTTTACATAATTCAAAGCTTATTGCCATTAAAATTCATTAGATCTGTGTATTCAAACCCACGAGGTACCTTTGGAAACACTGAGCTCGTGTTTAACTGCAACTGTGAATTTTCAGCTTTCTTTAAAGGTTTCTAAGCAGGGTTTTTGTGCTGCAGCAGAGGAGGAGAAGGAGGAGAGCTCCCAGGAAAACCCCGCTGTGTCAAAGGCACGGAAAAGATGGGAACAGAGGGAATTTCAAACAGGTACATCCACTCTCAGAGTGGAATGTTGAGGGCTGTACACGACTCCAAACACAGTGTCACTTGTAAATACAGGGAACATTAATGGGAACAGTTTTGTCTCTTTTACCGGCGCTGATGGATTTCCTCGCTGTGTGTGAAAAGAGGGGACGCCTTGCACTCCTTGGCATGAATTTTTAAGCCCCTTAACGGCTCCAGAAAACACAGTATACAAAGTATACAATAAAAAAAATGACTCGGCCTTTGGAGCAGTAAAAGCAGCAGCATCTATAAAAGCCAAGGAGGTGAGAGCTCCTCGGGGAACTCTGCGCTCCCCTGAAGCGTCGCGGTTGCAGCGGCTGAGCTGGGAATAAACAAGGGAGTAACAGCCATCCATCCCCGGGATATTTTGGGCAGCACTCCCGTGTTTTCCCTCTCAGAGCTCGTTTGGAAACACCTTCAGGGGAAGTGTTTTTGGAGGGCTGCACTTTCTCAAAGGCAGGTCCCTTCAAACGTGCCGGGCTGCTCGCCCCGAACTACTCATCGCCGCTGCAAACCCCCATTCCAGGCTCTTCGGGGTTTGCACATTCCTTTAAAAAGCGGCAAAAGTGGAAAACTTCACTTTTTTTGTTTTGTAACGAGCTTCCACCTCACCAGTTCTGAGTTCAGGTTTCAATCACTGCTGCTGATGATCATTTTTATTCTGTGATGAGTTGGATCAGTCCGACTCTGTCCTGCCGAAGCCAATGGAACACTCCCCCTTCCTCCAAACAGAATTAAGCCCTAAACGAGCAATTTTCCTTTTTTTTAAAGATCAGGAAAGCCCATAAAACCACACAGAGACAGCTACAAAACGCACGAGACTTCACCCTCCCAAAAACCCCTAAAATTCAAACCCTAAAAAGAATGTTTTAGAGCCGAATTCTTGGCGACACAGAAGTTTTCCAAAGTCTGGAAGGTGCTGAGGCCCCGGCACGTCCAGGGCTGCACTCTTTGCTGCTAAACTTAGGTTAATAGCTGATGACCCTTTCCATTCTTAACCCCGAGCTCTGACCTCCTGACCCACCCCTGGTGACGGTGTTTATAAGCGTGTTGCCACTGGTGTAAATAAAAAAGGAACACAATGTGCTGAAATTGTTACTGGTGATGACAACTGACACACATTTTACACCGCCAGTGGGCAAACCCATCAATAAATAACTCCAAATCTGGTGTTAATGTGCTCAGAGCTTCTTGCAGAGCTCTCGTGTCATTTGTGCTGGTTTTCTTCTTTTTTCTCCGTTTTTGTGGGACAAACAAAAAGTTTCCAATAAGGAAACAGACCCAAATTAAGGATAAGGTTTGCCATTAGCATCAGACCACAGCTGGATTTTCTACCTTCCAAGGTATTCCTTCAAATACAAAAAAACCCCCACGAAAATCTCCTGCGCCATGGATCAAGCAGAACAGCCTGTTTTCTAAAAGCTTCCAAGTGAAAAACCATGTGGCTCGTGATGAAAATAAAGGTTTTTGAAAATCCCTGGCTGTGAGGCACTGTGAAAACTCTTGTTCTCCATGCTGTCCACAAGTTAACCAAAACAAACTTTAAAAAAAGCCAAAACCTATTGGAATGCTTTGTATAAAAATAAGACAAAAAGGACAGACTCTAAAATTGCACCCACCTCTTTAAAAAAATCCTTTTTTAAATGAAATAATTATTTCCCAAGTTTATTGCAAATTAAATTTCAATCCAGATTAGAATTACAGAGCAACAGTTAAAATTTACTATAGACACAGCCACATTCTGCACCAGAACATGAGTTCCTGTGGCTGAAATTTGCCTCTTTTACTGAAGATACTGCAATGACAAATACAGACTTTCTTGATTTATATGAATTATTTCAAATTATAAACGATGTAGGGTACAAGGGCTCCTTTTTGGAGTCCCCAACCCCACCCCTCGCTCTGCCAGCCCCTGGCAATGGCTCAGATGGAAACACAGAGGGAAAACAAAGGGGAACCACCAATCAAAAAATATCAGACAGATTTAAACATTTCTGAGTTGGAAATCTTCTGATCATCTCCATCAATTTGTCAAGGGACTGTGAAATCCTGCAAAGGCCACAAAGAGCACAAAACCCACACACCCTCGATTCCTGAGAACCAGCTGATCAGGAAATGCAGGAAAATATAATAGCAAAATGTAAGATTTTCTCCAAGTCCTGGCAACTAACACGCAAAAACTTGCATTTAATGGTGAACAGTTAAAATATTTTTTTTCTTATTGCTGCTGCTACAATGAGGCAAAAGCTCCATGAGCCTAAAGGAACAAGTTATAAAAGTGATCCTAGTAGATGTAACAACCTATAAAATATGGTCAAATAACAGTCATCTGTCTTTCTCCAAAAAGAAAAATCAGATTACGCGTAATTGCAAAATCTAATTTACATTCCCCTATTTTCCATTTAAATTTCCACTTTTAGGAAATATTCCCTTGCTCCCGAGTTGTGCCTGTGTAAAAGCTGCTTTGCCACGTTTCTAATTGATTCGTTTTACACTCTCGAAAGGATAACAGGGATTTTGCAAAAGAATTCCTTCTGCCTTGCACACATCTCTCATTTGCCCATCTTAATTCAATTAAAGGAAGTAAGGACGGTTTGACCGATGGATGAACCATATTTTAACTGAGGACATTTCTATGTAAACTGGAATATACCAAGCACTAATTCTCAGCCAGTTACTTCCGATCTGCAACTTTTATTTTGAAAGGTCACGGCTTGGTCACCGAAAAGACAGAGGATATTAAATGCTGGCAAGCATTGTACAACAGTGCAAAACTGCAGGCCGATATCAAAAGATTTTAAACTCAAATGCAATTTATATGCAAACAGTCTGTATTTATTCTTAGCTATCAGTAGCTGGAAGTCAAAACTTTAAAGCGACTCCTCTTTAAAAAACAAGAAATCCTCTAAAAAACCCTTTTAAACCAGCCCAGCTCGGTGCATTGTGTGTCTGGTCCTTGGAAGGACATTAAGGAAAATATAATTTCTCTATTTCCCATTGGATTCATATCATATTGCTGGGAATTGCTACGCCCAGGACACTAACTGAATCACTTCTGTGGGTTGTTAAAGGAAATATGTACAGAAACACTGAGCCCAGCTACCAAAATTTATTTACAGGTGTGAAGCAGGGACAGGTCGCTGTGGATATCCAGAGTTACCTGAAACACAATTTCTGCCATCAACAGTGGTATCACCCTTTCATTTGGTTTGATTCTCTACACTGACCTGGCATACTCTGGAATATTGGGATAAATTTTAACCTGCCAAAGAGGTTAAAAGTGGAACAAAAAGCAACAGCTTCAAAGCTTAATTTAAGCACACACAGAACTATTTTTTAAGAATGTAAAGGAGGTGCTGCCACCCCAGCTGTGAACTTAATGAGAGCATTTATTTCTGCATCAAGTGGAGAAGTTCTCCATCCTCATCCTCTCCCCAGACATGGACACTTTCCTGCTGCTGCACCACGGGGTGAGAGGAGAAAAATTCCTTCAGGTTGAAGGAAAATACAGCAGAATTGCTGAGGAGCAGCACGGGAGCAGCACAATACAGGGGTGGGTTCGATGGTGGGGAGCATCAACACTTTCTGTGAAGTATTATTCGACAAAGACAACAATTCAAGGAGAAATAGGCATTAATATATTTTCAGGATTGTTCCCTCAGCACCAGAAGATGTCTGCAGATGATGGGAGAGGAGGGAATGGTCGAATAAGGATATTTTTAAGGAAATACTTGCTGACAGCACGCTGAAATGAGGATAAACACATGCCTACTGTTTCAAACCAGCTGCAAAGGCTGAACTTTTATTAAATAAACACGGCAAACAAGCCAGCTAAAGCCCACAGGCAAGCTGCTCTGGCACCAGGGAGGTGAGGATGATGAGGTGTGTCCTTGACCAACCACTTGGGAAGTTCCTCCTGAATCTGTCAGGGAGCACCTGAGGGGTTTAAATCTGAATTTCCACTGAGAACAACAAAGCTGGGGCAGGGGGACACATTTGCACCAATGATAGGGACAAACTGCAGATAAGGGAGGGGCTCTAAAAGCACCTTCTCCCACTGCCAAAGTGGCCTCAAGGAGTCAGAGACACAGGGCTCTCCCCAAAACAGATCTCAGACAGGAGCTGGGATCTTTGTGGGTTTAATTTCAGATCAGTCTCACACATTTGTCCCTCAACGAACACCCAGGTTAAAAGCGATGCAACAAGTTTTAATTAGGATGGTGACAAAATGACTTGCTGGAAATACAAAACCCCTTTTTGGTGACCAGGTAGGATCTGAGTCACTTCTGAAAAGCTCCCATTTGCATCTGACACCACAGCCCAGACTTTTCTGTCATCAAACCCACTGCACAGCAGCGCTGAAACCAAAAAGTCACAACTCCACTCCCCGTGGAGGGAGAACTCCTCAGGAGCAGAGCAGCAGCAAGCAGCTCCTCACGTTGGCCAGCGTTATAAATAAAGGACATCCAGCCCGTGCCACGGGGAAGAGTTATTCCCATTTGTGAGTTTTTCCTAGAGCGAGAGCAAACCCCACTAAATATTCCTGTCTGCCTCGGTGTGCACAAAGAGCCCGGAGCACATAAATCTGCGGGAATATTGCTCTTCGAAGGACCAAGACACACACAGAGATGCCCATGGAGATGATTGAAGGACAGCCACGCTCTCGCGGGCGCAGGTTTTGGGGTGGGATGTGCGGGATGCCCACAGCCGCGGTGGTGGTACCCGTTGGGTGGCAGTGGCACTGCCAGCCCGGCCAGGCCGTGTGTTAATGACCTCGCAGCAGTAGACAGATCCAGTCCTTCTGCTTTTCTTTCTCACTGAATGATTTCCCTAAAGCCAAAGCTGGGCAAAATGCCACTAATGCTGCCGTAAAACTCCCGCTGTGTTAGGAGGGAGGCAGGCGACTGAGGGTTAGGAGGTAATCAAGCTTACAGATTAAGGCTCGCTAAAGCTACAAGATCAGCAGGGCTCGGGGTGTTTATTAACTCTTCGGAAACCAAGATGCACCATTTCCTACCACGTCCATAAAAAGGATGTTTTCAAACCAGCTCTGACAGCTGAACTGTTTTGCAAGATGAATTCTAATTTGTGCGAAGCCAGGAGCGCAGAAGAGACACACTCGAAACCCATTTGGAGCAGTTTCAGTATAAATTGTGCTTCAAACTATGAGATCACACGACAAAAACCTCCCAAAAATTACAAACAAGGACAATTTATAATTATTCTTCCAGTCAGAAACGTCGCTTTTTCAATTAAACCAGGTAAGCTGAAAGTCAGTGAGTTCAGCATCCTTCTGCCCCCTCAGTGCATCAAAGCTGTGACCTGGGAATTCCTCCTCTGGAGCAGTGCAGAACGGGTTAATTTCTGAATATAAAATGAGGTTGCTGCAATCTGGGTGTTTTTTGTTTTGTTTTGTTTGTAACACAAAGCAAAATACACTCTACAGATGCTTGATTAAAATGCAACAGCTGTTTATGGCGGTGCATTTTCCGCTAATTTACTGGGGCAGATTTTTGAAGGAGCCTTGTTTTATTGCATCTTCATTTGCATAAACATTCATATACCAGAGCGGTCTGGCCACTTGTCACTGACTTGGCTGATATTTAAGGTTTAAATTCAAATTTGGCCAAGCCATCCACTCTCAGAAGGGAGAAAGAGCCCTGGGAGGAAGGTGTTCCACCTCTGCCCCGAGATCCAACCTGTGCTGGTGACACATTTAACTTCTCAATCCAAAATATTTCATTTTTTGGCATCGTACACAACTAGTTGTTAATCTGCTCTTCACATCTGTCTGGGTAGGCCTGGTGCCTCTTTTTTTTTTTTTTAATACATATTATTTCCCTTTTGTTTATTTGATCTGTTACATTCCTTAAGCTTGATGACTAATCCAAATTATTCACAAATACAAAAGGGTTTATGTAAATTATTGTGCCGAAGGAACCCAAATGACAATTAAAACATTGTTAAGTGAATTAGACAACAATGGCTGCAGGTTCCCTATCATAGACTGAGGCAGAAGGATTTGAACTTTATTGACAGTAGCAGCAGAAAGCCTTAATCACTAAGCACCAGCAGAGTCTGGGTTTCGTAGGGTAATGACCCATCTATATATTCATAACAAGGGTCTCATTCATCATAATTCATATTAAAAAAAAAAAAAGACCTCTTGCAAAACTAATGGAGGGAATGTGTGAAAAGTGATTGGATGGGTAAAGCTCTGTGGGGCTGGAAAGGCTTTAATTGATTTTATTGTGCCGTGTCTAAGCCTCCTTGCCCAGTACATCAGATCTGTATCTAACTGCATTTCAATTGATTTTCACTGATAGGCTTCTTTCTTATGTCTAGGGCTTAAGTACTAAACTAATAAAAGGATAAAAGACTTTGTAATACAGATTTTGAAAATAATGTGCACACATGATTTCCAGGGAAGAAAATTGTGTGATATGTGCTCATCCTCCCCAAGTGACTACAACCAAATGGAACAGAAAAAAAAA
>VYZR01099728.1:37522-56531 GCA_013400675.1 Oxylabes madagascariensis | reverse complement strand
TTGGGTTTTGGGTTTTTTTTGGTAATCAGAACAGCAATGTCAGCTATATTTTGTTAGAGGGCAACAAAATGAAGAAAGATCATTTATAAATAAAATCTCTAACAGCAATTTTAATGGAGAGCAAGGAAGTAGGATGCCATGATGCTCTTCATGGCAAAATCTTCTTAGTTTATTTTTCATGCAGAAAAAATGTATACAGAATGCACGTAATATTTCTTTTAAAAATCTGCATACATATATGTATGTATGTCCAGTATATATTACTGGTATGATGACATGCATTTAATAAAATCAAAACTGTCCCATTGAAAACAGAAAAATTTTTTGTGTGTCCCAGCACATCATAGCTTTAGTGATGTATAAAGGTTCATTGATTTCAGTAGAACTCCTTTACTATTTAGTCAGACAATGATGGAAATGTTGTCTTGATATAACATTTAAATATATGGCAAGAGTGGCAGAAAAGGTATAAACATGGGGAATGTTAAGAAATGGCACTATGGAATTAAATTAAAGGATAGGCAATAGGATATTATTAATACTGATGGTTGATGAGAAATTAAGATGCCCTGGCCGTGTGCACTGGAAGCCCAGGAACCCCTCCTTGTGCTGGGCTGCATCCAAAGCCCTGTGGGCAGCAGGGCAGGGAGGGGATTCTGCCCCTCTGCCCCACTTTGGTGAGACCCAACCTGCAGGGCTGCATCCAGTGCTGGGCTCCCAGCATAGGAAGGAGAGGGACCTGTTGGAGTCAGTCCAGAGGAGACCACCAAGTTGATGGGGGGCTGGAGCACCTTCCCTATGAAGACAGGCTAAGACATTTGGGGCTGTTGAGCCTGGAAAAGAAAAGGTTGTATGGACAACTCACTGCAACTTTCCAGTATCTGAAGGAATGCAGAAGAGGGACTCTTAATCAGAAAATGTAGTGACAGGACAAGGAGTAATGGGTTCAAACTGAAAGAGGGAAAATTCAGGTTACACATGTGGAAGAAATTCTTTACAGTGAGCATGATGGCATGAGCTGCCCAGAGCAGCTGTGGCTGCCTCATCCCTGGAAGTGTGCAAGGTCAGGCTGGATGGGGCTTGGAGTGACCTGGTCTAGTGGAAGGTGTCCCTGCCCATAGCAGGGGGTGGACTGAGATGGACTTTAAGGTCCCTTCCTGACGCTATGGGACTGTGGAAAGGAGACACAGAGTCTTTCAAGGCTCAACTCGAACTACCGTTTATTAATTTCATCTGACTCCATATTTATAGTATTTCCACACAAACCAGGGATTGGAGGAGAAGGTTGACACCTCTCCCATCCCATTGGTCAAAACAACTGTCCATCAGTTGATCCGTCCCCAAAGAGAAGGCATGTAAACAAACCTTGAGTTTCACAAACACTACTACAAAAACACCCGAGCGTGAGAAGGAAAAATGAAGTATGTAAACATGTCTCAGAAGGCTTAGGAAAAGTACAGAGCTACACCTTCCAACCTAAAGCTTTCTGTGATTCTGTGATTCCTTAACACAGCTCTTACACTGTAGTAAATACATTTAAATGAAAAGGTTTTATATAAGCATGAGGTCAAACTAAAGTTTCCTTTTTCTGTTCACTATTTCATTTCTCTTGCAAGTGAAGCAAATTCCTAGTGTACAGGATTGTTTCTCCCACCTTCTCTGACTTTTTCTAGTACAGTTCATATTTTCTTTCCATTCCCTTCTTTTATTTCAGCAATGACTAGATCATACGGTTTCTCTGTTTGCTTTATACAACTGCAGGAAACACCAGCAATTAAATGTCAATATTTTGAAGACATTTACAGAATTATTGGAAAAGTGGTTGTGATACATACAGTTCATTTAATATATATACTTTTTCTCTATGTACTTTGCTCAACAATGGTATTCTTAAATACACTGTTCAGTACTTTGTTAGAAGAGCACAAGACTGCTATCCGTATTTTTTATCTTTTATAGTTGAATGTAGTAGAAATGTTTTTATTAAATAACACATGGAACCCAAAATGGAAGAATTTGTTTGAGATGCTCAGTTTAACAGTTATTCCTGGAGAACTTTCCATAGACGCTCTTTTTTAGAATAATAAAAATAGTCTATAATTAACATCTGCACACAAAATGAAAGTCAAGAATAGCTATCTTATCTTGTGATAGTTGTTCTAGTCAATTTCTTTGTATAGAAAAGCCTTGGAAAATTGAATGTAATTGAAACATGATTTCAAGATCTGGATGTTTTGTAACAATCCCAGGAATTAAAAAAATGAAAGACTGTCCTCATTTTATTAGACAATATTTTAGATAAATCTACATTCTTACATTGCAATAGAATTCTTCCTCTTGTTAATGAAACTTTCTATTGCAAATATGAAGTGCTAGAACAGATGATAATCTGTTCTAATAAGAAGAATTTATCTCTTTTATTATTGCACCATCACTGTGTTATGGTAAAACTTTAGAGTTATTAGAAATGCTCGAATTAAGGTGCAAACAAGACCATATGCCAAAGTCAATCATACGGGTTTTATTTAATAGTAAATATGAGCGAGAGAAAGAGAGGGAGAGAGAGAAAGAAAGAAAGAAATAAACAAGAGGTGGGAACTGGGGGAACAGAAAGAGAGTAACAGAGACAGATCAAAGAAAATATCACCATTTTTTATCAGCATAGAATCCAGTGGATTAATATATGCTCAGGCCAGGCCAGCATATACCCAGGTACCTCCCCGGAGGTGGGGGCAGTTTCTTGCAGCAGACTCTGGATCTGTTATATCACTTTGCATCACATGCAGTCCTGTAGTGCAAGGCCTCTGGGGAGTGCTTTGGGGATCTTTGATGAATTTTGACACCCTCTCAGCTGCCTCTCATGTGAATTGTTATAAATGAAACGCCAATAAAATTATAAAAAGTTTTATTGAACAATTTATATATCAGAAATTTAAATGAGCCACGAAATAAATCAGCTCTGAGCCTGGGGTCGGAACCGGGTGAACCACGGGCTCAGTACAAACTGCACAAAGTCCCCCCTAGGTTCACTCCACCCTAGGTTCAGAGTCTATCTTTATACACTTCTTCGGCAGGGTGACGTGAGATTCTCCATCTCCTGGGTTGATGTTGCTTCATCTCGTATTCATGTCCTTCTATTATTTTGGTAAACCGAGTTCCAGGAAATCTATTATTTGGTAAACTAGATTCTCAGAAAGCCTGGATACTTGCAATCATGAGTTGCAGGTGTGTTTCATTAGCATGTGTGCTGGGCTTATTTTCTGGGAATCGACTCTCAGAGATGTATGTGGCTGAATTCTTCACTTCTCGGAATCAGGACAAAGGATACACCTATTCCTTTTGGACTAGGTATCTCCTGGAACCACTGCCGGTAGTTATCCTGGATGGTTTTTTCATTCAGCTGCTAAAATGTTTCTCCTCCTGTCCAGCTTGCAAGGTGCTCCCTGATCTATTCAGTTACAAAACACGTCTTTTTTCGGTTACGGGAAGGGGTTAGTGCAGTCTGATTCCTCTCCTCCAAGGTTTTTTCATTTTAAATTTTTTTACACAGGCTCAACTTATTTTTACAATATATTACAGAATAAAATAAAAAACATGAATTACTTTGGTCATCTATAACATGAATGTCCTGTGGATGTGGCCTGCAGGGTTGGAGGTTTCACAGCTGGGATGGTTTGTGTAAGGAAGGATGCGTATTCACTCCCTCTGACCAGAGGTTACACCATGCACCGGAAACCTTCTCCTCTCCGCTCGACTGGGGGGGAGTCTGTGCAAACCTGGCCTTTGTGGGCTGTGGTCTCCCCCACCCCAAACCCCGCCAGGGGTGATTCTGCTGCGCTTGGCTTTCTTGTGGATGCATTCCTTTCCCTCAGCCTTGTTTGTTTCCCCCTTAACTTGAGATGATTGAACATAACGTTGCCTTTATCTAACTCAGGTGGCTTGACTCACAGTGCAAAGTTCCAGTCAGGCGTGTTCAAGGAGGGGTGGGCTTCTGTGGTTGTAGCTTCTTTATGCAGTTTTTGCTATAATGGGTGAAACTCCTTCATAACAACGTTTAAGGCATAAACCACTTCAGTCCCTGACACAGTCAAAGAGTTCTGTTCTTCTCACCTAACAGAAAAAACTCTTTTGAAAAATAATTTGTAAAATTCTGTGAAACACCATAAGCCTCTGACTCTTCACTTGGGAAACATTTTATCTTTCCAAACTATAGGACACTAAAAATGAATAAAGAGAAATTAGGTTGTATTAAGAAAATACTCCTTTTGGTGATTTCTCCACTCAAAATATATTTTGCAGGGGGAACGAAATGTCTCTAGATTTATTCTTCTACAATTTGCATGCTGATTTCTAGAATAGCTTTGATGTAAAATAAAAACAACAAAAAATCACTATAAAAAATTAGAACTGCTAAATTCAGTTGCAAAGGTGTTGCAATGTAGATACTCAAACACCTATCACAGATAGATAAGCAAGGAAGATGACTGTGATTCCTCTTCTCAAAAACCTGCATAGAAGAGGGGCAAAAGCAGTGCAGTACATGAAGAGAACTGGCTGTTTAATTAGCACCTTGAAGAGTAAGATGCTAATTTCCATGGAATCTCTCCTCTGTTATGGCTTACACATGCCAGACTAGAAGATAGTTGCGGAGGAGATAATGAATGTTCATCCTTGTACTGCCATTAAAAATAACTTTAGAAAAAAGTTTAATGAAAGACCATGTTTCCCTAGTATGTCACATTCAGGCATATCTCAAGTTTAGTCATTGATTTTAAGTAGATTAAATAATGGAACCCTCATTCCATGTAAGAAAGCACATATTTTTTATCCTGTTTTTAAGCAGGTAGTATAGATGTGTGATGATCTGGAGTGGCTGTTCTCTTGTTTGCAGACTGAAACACCAGTGAAAGCATAAAGTATTACAGTTCTGCACTGCTTCTTCTTCCAGTGCTTTCCTACCATGAGTGTGCTTTAAATGTTTTAGTGTTTCTTGGTTAATCTATAATAGAAGATAACCCAGCAAGTTTGCTGATAACCGTGCCTGATAATGATAAAAGTAGCAGTGGGGAAGATGTAGAATATGGATCCACAAAGGGAGAAAAAAAAATACTCCTGTGCATAAGCATGTGATATAGGAAATTTATAATTAAATTTAAACAGATTATAATTTGCTGTGTAATCAAGTGTTAAAAAACAGATAGTCCTTTGCCATACAAAAACAGGACCTTGCTCCTTTGTTCAAGACTGATAAGTAGAAACCAGTGCTCAAAAACTGGAAAAAATTAGATTTGTAGTTTAGACTATGCCCAGGAACCTTAGAGGACAGCAAAAGACCAAGAGAGCCTGCGCATCCAGCGGACACCTGAGGAAGACCATTTTATTTCATCCAGCGACCCCACGCCCGAGATCACCAGGAGACAATGCGCAAGCACAGACTGACAAAAAGTTGATTAATATACGAAGCGAAAGTAGGTAGGGATAGGTTCTAAATATGTATAGGTAATGTTGAAACTTTCATAAATATGTATGAGTTTAAGTGTATTTGAACAAGAGCACCTGCTCTGTTCGGCACATCTTTGGCGGAGTTATCCCCCGTGTGTCCGGGTGCCAGCAAGTAAAGCATACCTACTTCATAACCTTTGGTTTTGGAGTCTTTGTTCTGCTTCACATGCCTATCATTCTTTATATGGACAATTGAAGAGCCTACTGTTATTGGAACTTACATGGTTCAGGCTTTGATCAAGAAGACACCTATGAATATTTTTCTATATTTAATGAAGTAGAAACAGACTTTTTCATATTTCTAAAAAGAGAAATGTTATGTTTGAGATGGTCAGAGATGTCATTTGAGATTTGGTGCCACAGCCTATGCATAAGATCTCTGTATACATCTTTTTTCTAAGCACATTAAATTGTTGTCACATATGTTGGCTCCAATAAATGCTGAATACACTAGCACACAGCTGTGAAGTGACCATTCTGATGTGATTCCAGGCATAGCAAGTTGATGGAAAACTATTTTGTAAAACTGCTAAAACAGATTCCATTTAATTTAGTTCAATTACCAATATACATATTTTATAATCCACGTCACAAATATTTTTTCAAAAATCCATTGATTGATGTGCTATGTATTCTTTGTACAGCTTTGACTGCCAGCCTGCAGTACTTTGAATCTATCAGCTTGAAAACCTTGCCCTTTAGTGTAAAGAATAATCAGTAGCCATGTGTAAGTGTGTGGACAGGCTGATATTTCCAGTTTAAGGGACACTTTTTTTCTTTTGCAATTTTAGTTATCACCACACCTGGTTTTTTACGATGTCCTGAGCTATTGTTTTAATGGCTGTCTATTCCCCTGGTTACAGAAGGGCTTGTCTCCTTTTGACTTCTGTGGCATTTCATTATTTTTTATAGCTGCTTCATGTGAATTGTTTTAACTCATATCTGGGGAAAAAAATCTGATTTATCTGACAGATTATGTTCTTGTTTTGTACTTTGAAACTAAAACTGGTGAGCAAGTATAGTTTTGAGAAAAGAAGCAAAAAACCTTTTTCAGATTTTTTTTTTTTTCTTCAAGCTGTCACTGATGGCTGTTTAAAGACAGAGCATGCCATGGATTAGTTGCCTGTCTGTAATGCAATGGACTAGAGTACTGTGATAGAACACTGTATCACTATTAGACAGTTAAAATATTTCATATCTAAAAGGCTGCCAAACTTGAACAAAGAAGGCCACAAAATGTGAGGATAGAACAAGTAGAGAGCAATAAAAATTACTTGTTCTCAGTAGCTTTTTTCAGTGAAACCCCCTACACCCCACTTTCATTTTCTGGAATGTCTTGTATGATTTTATCTGACTTGCAAAGTACAGAATCAATGCCTTTTTCTTTTTTTTTTTTTTTTTTTAACTGAACTTGCAAGATTACTGCCACTGAGTAGGCAGCTCAGTAGCAATCAAAGGTATATTTCTAAAAAAGATCCATCACATCAGATGGCATTGTAGGACACAATTCAACCTAAGCAACAGTGGACAATGAATTAGCCACAATGCTGCTGGTGGAGAATTCAGAATTATTTTGCCACAGTGTTCATACTGCTTTACTGCTCACTAGGTAAAAAAAATGCCTGGATGGCAGAGCCCATAGAGATCTGGTGAGTGGTGTTAAATGCAGTTGGCAACAAGTGGTGTCCCCAGGGCTCAATATTGGAGACAACTCCCTGTTTCATATCTTTGTAATCATCTGGATGAGTGCATCCTCAGTCAGTTGCAGGTAACACCAAGTTGGGTGGGAATGTTGATCTGCTGGAGGGCAGGAAGGGTCTGTAAGAGGGATCCAGACAGACTAGATCAATGGGCTGAGGCCAGTGGTCTGAGGTTCAACCAGGCCAATTTTCAGGTCCAGCCCTTAGGTCACAACAACTCCCTGCAGGACAGGCTAGGGCACAGTGGCTGTAAAGCAGGAAAAGGACCAGGGGGTGCTGATTACAGCAGCTGAACATGAGCCAGCGCATGCCCAGGTGGCCAAGAAAGCCAACAGCACCTGGCTTGTGTCAGAAAAAGTATGGCCAGCAGGACCAGGGCAGCAACCCTCCCCTGCACTCAGCACTGGTTAGCCCACATCTTGAATCCTGTGCTCAGTTCTGGGCCCCTTAATTCAGGAAGGACATTGAAGTGCTGGAACATGTCCAGAAGGGCAATGAAGCTGCGGAAGGGTCTGGAGCCCAAGTCTGATGAGGGGCAGCTGAGGAACCTGGAGTTGTTTGGCCTGAAGAAGGCTCAGGGGAGATCTTACCATTCTCTACAACTATCTCCCCGGACAGTGTAGCCAGGTTGGTCTCTACTCCCAAGTAACAAGTGATAGGACAGGAGAAAATGGTCTTAAGTCGTGCCAGGGGAGGTTCAAGTTGGATATTAGGAAAAATTTTGTCACAGAAAAGGTTGTAAAGCATTGAAACAGGCTGCAGAGGGAAGTGATGGAAGTGTTCAGAAAATGAGTAGATGTGGTACTTTGTTATAGGGTTTAGTAGATAGGGTGGTATTCAGTTAAAGATTGGACTTGATGGTCTTGGAGATCTTTTCCAACTTTAATGATTCCATGATTCTATAATTCTATGGTATTATGAAGAATACACCTCTTAAGATGTAATCACACTGCACGTTGTTTTACAAGGCTGTTTTTGCTTCTGGCCATAGATTACTGCTCTCACTTTTGCTTGTGCATGGAAATTAGTATAAGAAATAATGTGAATCATGTGAATAAAACATTATCTTTCAGCAGTACTGATCCTGTAATTTGTATCACTTCAGCGACCTTGCATTCAGTGCATTGTACAGTGGGCAGTATTAAGTAGGACTTTACTCCTGTCATTGAGTACTCCCTCANGGAAAAGGACCAGGGGGTGCTGATTACAGCAGCTGAACATGAGCCAGCGCATGCCCAGGTGGCCAAGAAAGCCAACAGCACCTGGCTTGTGTCAGAAAAAGTATGGCCAGCAGGACCAGGGCAGCAACCCTCCCCTGCACTCAGCACTGGTTAGCCCACATCTTGAATCCTGTGCTCAGTTCTGGGCCCCTTAATTCAGGAAGGACATTGAAGTGCTGGAACATGTCCAGAAGGGCAATGAAGCTGCGGAAGGGTCTGGAGCCCAAGTCTGATGAGGGGCAGCTGAGGAACCTGGAGTTGTTTGGCCTGAAGAAGGCTCAGGGGAGATCTTACCATTCTCTACAACTATCTCCCCGGACAGTGTAGCCAGGTTGGTCTCTACTCCCAAGTAACAAGTGATAGGACAGGAGAAAATGGTCTTAAGTCGTGCCAGGGGAGGTTCAAGTTGGATATTAGGAAAAATTTTGTCACAGAAAAGGTTGTAAAGCATTGAAACAGGCTGCAGAGGGAAGTGATGGAAGTGTTCAGAAAATGAGTAGATGTGGTACTTTGTTATAGGGTTTAGTAGATAGGGTGGTATTCAGTTAAAGATTGGACTTGATGGTCTTGGAGATCTTTTCCAACTTTAATGATTCCATGATTCTATAATTCTATGGTATTATGAAGAATACACCTCTTAAGATGTAATCACACTGCACGTTGTTTTACAAGGCTGTTTTTGCTTCTGGCCATAGATTACTGCTCTCACTTTTGCTTGTGCATGGAAATTAGTATAAGAAATAATGTGAATCATGTGAATAAAACATTATCTTTCAGCAGTACTGATCCTGTAATTTGTATCACTTCAGCGACCTTGCATTCAGTGCATTGTACAGTGGGCAGTATTAAGTAGGACTTTACTCCTGTCATTGAGTACTCCCTCAAGAGAGACAGGTTTGTTTGTCTCTCATTCTCTGAACATTCTGCATTTATCTACTCAGAATACAAGTGTTCTTTTTATACCCTACACTAGTAACCTTGTTTTGCTTGTTTTTTTAACCATTTAAACCAAAATGATTGTCATGTGATCATTGACTCCATATGATATCTTGAGTTAATAGGAGAAATGGTGCAACTGAGCTGTAATTATGCAAATATTAGCATTGTTCTAAGTGACTTGTATTCAATTCATTTTAAAAATGAGAAAGCAGGATGATTGACTTGCTGAAATTCTTAACCTATCAAATAATGTAACGAAGAGCACAAATAGCTACCATACTCACACCCTTGGTTTTATGGATGAGAGCCCAGGTGAAGAAGGAAGCCAGTGCCAGGTACCAAGGGGACCCAGCTGTCCCACAGCTCCACAGATGTTTCCACGGTGGAAAATTCCATGTCTTTTATTTTTTTGATGCTGATTTTAATTACGTTTTAGCTCTTAATGGCACTAATTCATTGTAACTGTCTGACACTGGCTTCATGATGGCCACTTATATCATTGCCAGCTGAAGATTGCGATGAAGACCATCATCAGCTAAATTGTAAAGCATCAAAATGAACTCTTGAGTTATTTCATAAATATATTGTTCTAATGTGAACCACGGTTTTTGTACATGGGCAGCAGCTTGTGTTCAATCCCTTGGGGAGGAAGGAGAGCTGGGAGGTGTGAGGGGTTGGCCTTAGCTGGACACCAAGTGCTCCCCAAAACCACTCTGTCACTCCCCTCCTCAACTGGACAGGGAAAATAAAGTGAAAGGCCTGTGGGTTGAGAGATCATGCACAAATGACCACCACCGGCAAACCAGAAAACACTGAGGAAAGTTCATTTAATTTATTGACAAATCAGAGCAGGGAAGTGAGAAATAAAAACAAGTCTTCCCTCATCTCTCCCTTCTTCCCTGGGTTCAATTTCACTCCTGATTTCTCTACCTCCTCCCCTCCTCAGTAACGGAGGATGGGGAATGAGGGCTGCAGTCAGTTTGTCACATGTCTCTGCTGCTTGCTCCTCATGAAGACTCACACTTTTCCAGTGTGAGCAGTGGAATCTCTGCTCTGGTGCCTGGAGCACGTTCTCCCTCTCCATCTGCACTGACCTTGGTGTCTGCAGGGCTGTTCCTCTCACACATTCCCAGTCCTTCCTTATCTGCCTACAATTGCTGCTGATGAGTAACTTTTTTCCCTTCTTAAATCTGTTATCCCTGAGCACTACCATTATTGCTGATGGTTTACTTTGGCCAGCAGTGGGTCTGCCTTAGATCCAGCTGGCATTGGCTCTGTTGGACACCAGGAAAGTTTCTGGCAGCTTCTCAGATAAAAATACTGGGGTGCTCCCCTGTAGCTCCCCTGCTTCATTTCCCAAAGCCTAGCCATGCAAACCCAGTGCAGGTGAGCAGTATTAGTGAAGGGGAGTAGGCAGTGAGTGGTGGAGGGACAACATTCTGGGATGATGTTCCTGCCTATAGTAATGCTCAGAACTACTCTCCAGGGCACTAGTCACAGCACCAAGACTGTCAGAGCTCACAGAATCATAGAATCACAGAGTGGGTCAGGCTGGAAGGCACTACCTAGTCCAGCCTCCCTTCTCAAGCAGGGTCATCCCAGAGCACATGGTACAGGATTGTGTCCAGATGGTTGTGGAATATCTCCAGTGAGGGAAATTCCAGAACTTCTCTGGGCAAACATGGTGTGATTCCACCACCTCTGTCTCAGGCACATGGTGGTGGGATTCTTGGGGTTGTCTCGTGCAGGGCCAGGAGCTGGACTGCAATCACAGTCATAGATTCACAGAATGGTTTGGGTTGGAAAGGACCTTGAAGATCATCTCGTTTCAACCCCTTGCCATGGACAGGGACACCATTCACTAGACCAGGTTGCTCCAAGCCCCATCCAACCTGACTGTGAACACCTCCAGGGATGAGGCAGCCACAGCTTCTCTGGGCAACCTGTACNGCCCTTTCAGAGAAATTAACCAAGAACTATACCAGCATTCAGTCTATCTTCGCAAACAATAAACTGTGTAAAGAAAAGGACATTTGAAATTAAAATGAACTCGGTTACATTATTACAACCAAAATTGTATATAAGGTGCAGCACAAGCTATGCAACTTCGGTGAATTACCAGAATCCATGCTTTACGCTGGTCTCTGAGAAACACCCCACCGATTCCCGGGCTCGGTGCTGCATTAATTGATTATTATTAAATTGATTATTGTGGCTGAACTAAATTTAATGTTGTCATAATAAATCATTATTATTATTATGATTCGGCTATCTCATTTATAACACTTGCTGTGCTGGGAGCCCAGCGCTGGATGCAGCCCTGCAGGTGGGGTCTCAGCAGAGGGGGCAGAGGGGCAGAATCCCCTCCCTGCCCTGCTGCCCACGGGGCTTTGGATGCAGCCCAGCACACGGGGGTTTCTGAGCTCCCAGCGCTGGGGCATGTCCAGCCTCTCACCACCAGGATGAGATCCTCCGATGATCGTTGCGGGTCCCTTCCAACGCAGAACACATTCTATGGCTCTGAGTTGTGCCAGGGCTGCTAAAGGGAGCGGTGACAGCCGGGGCTCGGGAGGCTCCTGCCGCCCGGCGGCTGCGCGCGGAGCGGCGGCGGAACCGCGCGGCTGTTGCCGGTGTTTCCGGCGGAACCGCGGGAGCGGCACCATGGCGGGGCCGGGGAGCATGGCGGGGCCGTGGGCCGCCCGCGGGCTGCGGGCCGGAAGCCGTGAGTGGGGGAGGGAGCCGGGAGACTGCGGGAGGGAGTCGGGAGCCGCGAGTGGGAGGCCGGGCCGAGCTCGGGCTCCGTGCTTTCAGGGGCTGAGGTGCCTTTATTAGGCCGCGGGGGAGTTGGCCTGTCTGAGGGAAGGGCCTTTGCAGCCAGGGAGCGACATTAACTTTCGCATAGAACCACAGAGTAGTTGGGGTTGGAAGGGACTTCTGGAGATCATCCAGTCCAAGTCCCCTGCCAGGGCAGGGTCACCACGAGCAGGTGGCGCAGGAACGTGTCCAGGTGGATTTGGAATGTCTCCAGGGAGAGTCCACACCCTCCAGCTTATTCCAGTGCTCTGCCCCTCTGCATGGAAAGAAGTTCTTCTTCATGCTGAAGTGAAACTTCTTGTGTTTTAGTTTATGGCCATTGCTTCTCGTCCTGTTGCTGGTCACCACTGAAAGGAGTCTGGCACCAACCTCTTGGCATCCACCTTTGAGATATTTGTATGCATGAATGAGATCCCCTCTCAGTCTTCTCCTCTCCAAACTGAACAGGCCCAGTTCCCACGATCTCTCCTCATAAGAGAGATGCTCGAGGCCCCTCATCATCTTTTTGACCCCTTTTATTGCCTCAGAGTCTCCTGTTGTGACTTCATGCAGGCAGTGCAGGTGCCCAGTGTGGTCACTTGCTGGAGTTGCAGAAGTGCTACCTTGTACATATTGAGACAGACAGGTGGGTGATTGGTAGTGTTGTAAAAACCAACACCTTATAAAGAGGCTTTGAAAACTCAGAACGGGTCACAGAATGATTGAGGTTGGAAAGGATCACAGTGGGTCACCTGGTCCAACCTCTCTGCTCAAGTAGGATCATCCCAGGGCACATGGCATGGGATTGCATGCAGATGGTTCTGAAATATCTCCAGTTAGGGAGACTCCACACCCTCTCTGGACAATCTGTTCCAGTGCTTAGTCACTGTACAGGAAAGTTCTTCCTCATGTTCAGGTGGAACTTCTGTGCATCCATTTCTGCCCTGGGAATGGGGCAGAAGAAGAAGGCTTCTTGTCCCAGTGCTGAGCACCACTGAGCAGTGCTTGGTCCATCCTCTGCCCTGCAGGCACTGACAGACATTGATTAGGTCCCCTCTCAGTAGTCTCTTCTTCAGGCTGAACAGCCCCAGTTCCCTCAGCCTTTCCTCATAAGAGGGATGCTCTGCTGGACCCTCCCCAGGATTGCTTACTCCAGGATTATTGCTTACTCAGTATCTCTCCTGTCACCAGGTTACATCTCCACACCAGCTTTCTCTCAGCTGACACCTGATGAGGTGGTTCAGATGCGTAATGAGCTCTTCACCAAAGAGAAGGAGAGACAATTGTCTCTTCACCCACGGATTGAGAAAATTGAAGTGAAATACACCGGGAAGTTGCACCATGGCAGTGTGTTTGTCATGAACAAAGCTCTGTCTACACCATACAACTGTGCCATGCGTAAGTGGATGGACTTCTGAACTAGCCCCTCATGAGGAATGTTGCGCTGCCAATTGAAATAGAAACAGTTAATTTTTGGAAGCTTTTTTCACTGTTCATCCTTCCAAGTCATTTACAAATATGAAACTTGCAGTTATTAGAATGCAGCAGTCGAAACTGCTGATTCTGAGAAATATGGTTAATAACTAACTAATACTTTAGGGGTTTTTTTTACTTTATTTAGATTTAAGCGAATGGCATTGCAAGAACTCTGTTCTGGCTTTTGTGGATGGTGAAATCTGGGACATGTACAGACCCCTGACCAAATCATGTGAAATTCAGTTCCTTACCTTCAAAGATGAAGATCCAGAGGAAGTAAACAAGGTAAGTTATTATTTTGTTCCATTGTAGGTGATCCTGGTTCTCTGTACCTTGTCTCATTGCAGGTGGCCCTGATTATGACCACTTGATTCTATGTGCACCTTTCAGTTTTGTGCCTGTCTGCTTTCTTGATTTTTGTTGTCATTTAAGTTCAGACATTTTTAATGTTTTTTTAATGGTGCATCATGGCTATCATTAGCTGGACCAGTGTGTGGGCTAGGTGAATTGTTTGCTTTCCTTTCAATTGTTGTATTGTTCTATGATTTCAGATTTAAATATCTCTGGGGTTACATCTGGCTTGCATTCTAATTGCAGTTTTGATTTTTTTATTTGATTCTGTTCAGAGAATCATCTCTGAATAGAAGTTTAAATGCTAAAGAAAGTAATTATAGAATCATGGAAAAGCTTGGGTTGAAAGGGACATTAGAAGCTCATCCAGTTCCTCCCCCTGCCATGGGCAGGGATACTTTCCACTAGACCAAGTTGTTCATAGCCCTGTCCAACCTGGCCTTGAGCAATTCCAGGGGTGGAATGCTTGGGTTGGCAGCTAGGTTTGTGCATCATCTGGTTAAGTTTTGGGTTTGTTGTTTTTTTGAATAATTAGCTTCTAGGCAATAAATTCATGTTCTGAAATTCTCTTTACAGGCATATTGGCGTTCCTGTGCCATGATCATGGCGTGTGTGCTAAAGCGAGCATTCAAGGATGAATACTCAATCAACCTAGTTAAAGCTCCAGAAGTACCAGGTGATAAAAGTGTTTTATATTGATTGTCTTTTGCTGCTTTCCAAGTGAGTATTTAATAACCCAACTTAGAAAAAAATCAGAGGCTCTTTTTCCAATGATTGATGGTACTTAGCATTGATATGTGTATTACGTGCTTTTGTAGTTGCCTTTAATTTATAATGACCACACTGAAAACAATTTTGTTATCAGCATTCAGAAAATTGGTCAGTGTGGCCACTGGGTTTCAAACCACTTAGGATTTCATAGCTGAAATTAGTAACTAAACCTCTGTATTGTGAAGTGACATGAGCAAGGTTTCTAGATGTGATGTGACATATTTCTGTGGAATTTGCTCTAATAACTGCATAATCTTGTCCAGCACTTGAGTTACTAAAAATGACACTGTCTACACCAAATTGGAAGATTATTGAGGTACAAACAAGCTTATTAACAACTTCTGCTCATCTGTGATCTGATTTAATATTTAGAAATGTGAGAAAATGCACAAGAGAAGAGGTTGTTTCAATAACAAAACCTGCATAATTATGCATTTAATATATGAGAAGCTTGGTTGCTGGTCACGTGGAGTGCTATAACTGCTTCTTTTTTTAACAATTTTAACATTTGTAGTGATTGATAAGTACAGGTAAATATTTCAGTTCTACCAGAATTTGGAATAATCTTAGCTATACTCAGCTATATCATTATAATGCATGTTCAGAAATAGTGTGATCTTACTGGGTTCATAGATCTGATTTCTAAATAGCCGTAACTCAGTATACACAAAAGAGTGTTCTGACAACTGTCAGAGAAATTTGTGCCATGCTTGTGTCATGGATAAACAGCTCTAATACTGTCTGATTTCTCTATGCAAGAAATCCCACTTTATCATTTAATAGCTCACATTTATTTTATGAGGAATACAATGGAAAAATGGTGAAGTATTTTTAAAGTGAGTGATTTGGGCTTTTTTCTGCACTGTTGGATGCAGTTTTGTGAAGCAGTGTATTTTTTCCCCTCTTTATTTGGATTCTGTTATACTGACATGGCATTACAACTCATTTCGAATTACTTTCTCATTCAGTGAAATTAAAGCAACACAAATTCAATCTGCCATTTTATAGTATAATCAGAGCTGAAAACTTTTGTTTTGTGATGAATTTCTAGAGATAATTCTGTTTTTCTTTTTCTTCTCATTTATTTTGTTGTAAGTATATTGTATGATTGTGAAATACATACATTGTTACAAACATGAATATTTTGATCTTTGGATTGGAATTGCAGTGATCTCTGGAGCTTTCTGTTACGATGTAGTTTTGGACAATAAACTGAATGACTGGAAACCAACAAACGTAAGCACTTTTCAAACATAAACCCAAAAAGTTCTATAGCTTGTGTCCTTGTCCAGTTGTTCTTTTTTAATAGGGGAGAAGAGACAGGGCTTTTTTTTTCCCTTTTCGTTAGTGCACATTTGGAGTAGTCTTTGGGAGCTGATCTCTGCACTTACCACACACTGGTGCTATGGCAGAATGCTCTCAGATTTCCTTTCAGACAAAAATGAACCTTGTGCTGTCTTCCACATGCTTTTAGGCTTTAGGTCAGTGGAGCTGGAGAGAACATTCTAGTCTGAAATACAAGTTCAGAAACAGTTTATGGGGCCATTGGGACCTCAGTGCCATTTTTGTTACTGTACAGATCTGTTCCTCCTCTGCTGCTCTTGCCTGGTAATGTCGATGCAGCCACAGTAGAGTCTCTGAAAATGAAAGTGTGTATAAGGCATATTTTCTGGTGGTTTACAGCAGAATCAGTTTGTTGTTGAATAAAATCTGTGAGCGCATTCAGCTGCAGCCCTCCTTAATAGCTTGCTTATATTTCGTCCTCTGCAGTAAACCTAATAATCTGAATACTCTAAATCTCAGAACTTTTTGTGATCACAGATGTTTTACCCACCTGGTGCCCATTCTTGTTCTTGTGCCCAAAAACCAGCAGAGGTGTGTATGGCTACAAAGCAATATTTGTACAATCAGAACTTTTCTTCAATATGATCTTGTAGCTGAAGTAATTTAGTTAGAAATATTTTCTACATGAGATTTCAAATGTAATTTCACCTTCTAACAATTTCTTATTTACAAGTAAATCTGAATTACGCAGAACCTCGGATTCTGGTCCAAGGTGACCAATTTTTATTTATTAAATATTCAGTACCTTTTTTTTTTTGCTTTGCTCTATCACAATAGAGCTTGTCTGTAAGTGAAGACACCACTCTGGGAAACAAGATATGTAGATGAGTATATAACAGTAGCAAGACTGTGTATGTAGTACCATGTAGGGAGAACCTGGGCAGTTTAATTAATAAATACTGTTTCTGGTGGAAAAATGCCTATTGATTTGACTGGGCATTGAATCTGTCCATTAAAACAGTGATGATCTGTAGAGCTGTTACGATAATAGTAAGGCACTCCAATAGTAAAATTGCTGTATTTATGGTTTGTAGTAAATGATCTTTGTTGTTTTGACTAATATTTAGTGTTTGCTGTGCTTTGTCTGTTCACTATAGCTGTGAAAAAGTGGTTACAGTTTTTATGTCCTTTTTTTTAGGACAACTTCTGTTCTCTTACAAGGCATGCCAAAAAGCTAATCCATCAAGACCTGCCCTTTGAAACACTGTGTGTTGAAGCAAAAATAGCACGTGAAATGTTTCGGCATAATATGTGAGTGTCTGAATTTGCCTTTCTTTCAAAGAGACGATTAGAAATCAAGTAAAATCTCTGCTTGTTTTTATAAATCTAAAATAAGATGTGACAGGTTGAGATAAGAAGGTACTTCTCCCAGTGCTCTGAATGAGCCTGCCTCCATTCTCTTTCCACCAGCTTACTTAGTTCTTATTGTTCTCTTCAGAGGCCAACACCAGGCACCTTTACTGGTTGTAGTTTTGTGACAAACTGAAAGACTGAGACTTCATTTTTCACTAGCAAGCTTCAAGATTCCACTACTATTAAATTGAAACTCTGGTGGTTAGCCTTGACATAGTAGCCTGTACATTTTTCATGTCCTGATATCTTCAAACAAAGATCTGATGAAATGCAGTTTTGAACTCTGCAGGGGAAAAATTGGTAAAATACTTTGGTCTGTGCTATAAAAACAGGTTTGTTCAAAACCTCCTGTCTTCTTTGCTGAAAAAAATACCTCAGCCATGTTTCTGGTCCACAGAATTTTGGCAGTTGGAGAGATGTAGGGGGGAAATGATAAATAATTTAGCATTTTGTGAACCAAAATTAAACTATGATGAAGTTGCAAAATAGCAAAATTTTTAGCTTAATGCTGAAGGTGATTTTAATGTGACATATGTATCATCATCTGCACTTTGTTGGCTGCATTGGCAGCAGGAGGGAGCTGACTTTTGTTAGTATCTTTAGGTATTGTGTATAGAAAGCACAGAGAACACTTTGCTGTATTGCAGGTGACCAGCTGTTGAGGACTACACGTTGCATAAAATCAGTTTAGGTGGTCTCATGGTGTCTTCTAGTCTTACAGGTGACCTGAACAACTCTTTATTTGTAGTAGTAGGTCCATTGTGTCTTTCTGAATAAAACTATGCTGTGGGAGCATGGCCCTCATATAAAATATACACAGATTAAACTAGAATAGATGTTTTAGTAGGAGGGGACCTACAACAACCACCTAGTTCAGCTGCCTGACTGATGTGGGGCTGACAAGTTACAGCAAGTTATTAAAGGCATTGCCCAGATGCCTCTTAATCAGTGACAGGCTTGAGGCATAAACCACCACTCCAAGAAACCTGTTCAATGTTTGAACACCATCTCCTAAGGAAATGCTTTCTAATGCCAGTCTGAACCGCCTCCCAGCACAGCATTGAACCATTCCCAAACATCCTGTCTCAGGATCACATGTTGACTGTGCCTGATGATTACATTATTTTTAAAGTGCCTTTCAGTAGTGCTCAGTAAAATATCTGTAATTTTTCCATGAACTGAGGTTAACTAACAGGTCTGTTAGTGAAGTATGTCAATATGTGTTGTCATTAGGAATTTAAACTAGTCTCGAAGCTCACATAAATACAGGCATGATTTTTAGGATTTTTAAATAAATTAATTTCTGAAGTGTTCTTATAAGAACTAGATGTTAAAGATGAGGGTTTTTTAAATAATTTTTTTTCTTGTCCAGATACAAAATGGAGATGATAGAAAGAAAAGCTTCTCAGAATATGGAAGGAATTGTACCATTACATAGGTGAGCAAAACTGAACTCCCATCTTGTAATGATTTACTGGAACATTTGAGTATTACAAGTACTCTGTGCAAGTGAGAAGAGCAAGTTGCTTGTGATTGTTTTAAATTTACAGATCACTTGTA
>VYZR01099704.1:0-13558 GCA_013400675.1 Oxylabes madagascariensis | reverse complement strand
ACAAAGATGATTTGGGGACTGGAGCATCTCTTTTGCAATGAAAGGCTGAGGGAGCTGAGCGTGTTCAGCTATAAGGAGGAAAGACTGAGAGGGCACCTCATCAATGTATACAATATCTGAAGGGAGGGTGTTAAGAGGATGGACTAGGCTCTTTGCAGTGGTGCCAAGCAATAGGACAAGAGATAATGGGGAAAACTGATGTACAGAAAGTTTCCCTGAACGTGAGGAAGAACCTGTTGGGGAAGATGAAACAGGAAAGCCTTATAAATATGACTTCTTAGATTTTGAGAATATGAAACATACAAGCGAAATAGANACATCTAAGCATATAACCAGTTTTAGTTTTCAAGGTTGTATGCATTACAAACAAGGAGAGATAGCTTGAAGAAATCTCACAAGCCAAACAAAGACCCTGTGAAAACATGAAAAAACAAGGCCCATGGCAGGTGGTTGGAACTCGATAATGTTTAAGGTCCCTTCTAACCCAAACATTTCTATGTTTCTATGATTTTTAGACTGACCTTTGCACACCAGAGGACAGCAATAATCACTCATGTCAAATCCAACTCCTACTCGTTGCAAATGCAGCACTGTTTCCACAGCATTAGCCAGCTCCATCTGTGAGTTGTGCTGGTATGTACACCACCAAAAAGCTTCTCCACAAAATGGAGAGTCTACTCAGCACTGAAAGATCACAGCAGAAAAAAAGAATGGTCATTTCTCCCAGCAAGTAAGAGCATGGGGGTGGACTCAGCGAAAACCCACAGCTGGACTAGAGGAAGCAGCCGTATAGCCAGAGACAAGAAAACTATCCATTCTTAAGTTTTTCCTAAGAATTTTTTAAAGTTTTGCTTGAGTTTCTTTGGTTGCTTAAATCAACTAGTCTCACCAAAATTCTCTGGGTTCCACATAAGACTCCCTGTCTAGGACAGAAACGATAGGATTTAAGTAAAAAGTCCCAAACAAACAATTAGTAATTTTACAAATATGAGAAGTTGTTTCAGCTGCAGCAGCAGCTGCCACACACTAATTGAGCTTCAGGGACAGAGACAAAGCTGGGTCTCATGCTGATATCAAGAAGAGATGAACTTCACTGGTGGCTGAGAACTGATGACCTAAGTGGAACACATCTCCAGTTCTTTTGAAGGATTCTCAGCTTTAAGTGTGATAACTGTAGCATGATTATACTGCATTTAAAAGGTTTTCTTGGAAGCCATCTGCCTGTCAGAATTACATTTGTCAAAAATTATGGAATAGCCTATGCTGTATCATTTTACAGATCTTTTTTATTTGGAATGTATAATTCTTATGCATAAAATACAAGAATTTTATGTGGCTGAACAGACTGAGATGACTATGTTCTTCTAAACTATTTTAGAGGAAATATGTAGTTAAACCCAGGAGGTAAGGTGTTTAATAAAGAATTAGGTTCCCTTATTATTTCAAATTAAAAAANAGGGACAGAGACAAAGCTGGGTCTCATGCTGATATCAAGAAGAGATGAACTTCACTGGTGGCTGAGAACTGATGACCTAAGTGGAACACATCTCCAGTTCTTTTGAAGGATTCTCAGCTTTAAGTGTGATAACTGTAGCATGATTATACTGCATTTAAAAGGTTTTCTTGGAAGCCATCTGCCTGTCAGAATTACATTTGTCAAAAATTATGGAATAGCCTATGCTGTATCATTTTACAGATCTTTTTTATTTGGAATGTATAATTCTTATGCATAAAATACAAGAATTTTATGTGGCTGAACAGACTGAGATGACTATGTTCTTCTAAACTATTTTAGAGGAAATATGTAGTTAAACCCAGGAGGTAAGGTGTTTAATAAAGAATTAGGTTCCCTTATTATTTCAAATTAAAAAAAAAAAAAAAGAAGAAAAAAAGAGTAATACATTCTGCTAAAATACATAATTCAGTGTTTGTATTTACTGCCCTCTAGTGAAAAATAAAAGCATTAGCTATGAATATGTAGGAACATTAAGCTTTTTTCAGATCATAAATGTCACAATGTGGTTCACTAATTTTCAACCATACCAGAGCAGGGTCTTTCCAGGTATTCTCTACCGCTGCAGTATTTTCAACAGACACTCATGAGCAATTGCACAGGCAATAGAAATGACACCCTCTTTCAATTCTTGTTTTGCAGACCACTGTCAATCTTTTAAGACACAATATATACTAATCATTCTCTTGAAAGCTTTCCACATAATGACAGAGTACATACGTATGCAATTGTCTCTAAAAAACACCCCACAGTAACTGGAGTTTAATTTCAACAAATACTAAGCTTTTTAAAATATTTTGCTCTGTATTTATTTTCCCCTGAATCTGATCCTATCAAAACTATGTGAATTGCAAAGAAGGTACTGTTAAAAGCTAATTTAGATCAGAGAAAAGTTGACCAGAGTGTGACAACAGCAGCAGTTATGACAGCAGATTTGAGGAGACAGAAAGCAGTAATGAATAGTTCAGGTGGTTACGTCTCTGACAGAATATTGGCAACTGACAGATCAACGACCCTAAAAATGCAGAATGGTATGAAAACCTTATTTCTATTTTTATATGTAGACGCACCCCACAAGTAAGTAAGCACCCCGTAAGTATTTACCAGAGCATACCCACAAAAGAAGTTTATACCCACATTATGCATTTTTGCAGATAGGTACATCTAGGAAATGTGCAAAGAGGTGTAATACTTAATTCAGAGAGTTGCAATGGCACACTTATCCTCAGATTGATACAGCTATACCGGTACAAACTACGCTTTACAGGGATTCCTATTTCATACAGAAAGCTGGTTTGCTATGTAAGAAAAACCTCAGTTTTTTACAGGTACTACTGGATTAATCTTGCTTCTCCTGTAACATGGCATTCTTATTTTAATGATGTGTTCCTACTGTAGACCTTGCCAAAGTCAAGCTTTAACAATTCATCAGAAATACTGCTGGATGGTTGTAATTTCATGCTAAAAGAAACTAGTTTTTCATCCACCTTTTTACAGCTGTGAAAAAGAAAAAAAGACTCTACAGACAAAAGCAGAGATTTGTGGAATATGAAGTGATTACTAACACTGCAACAAGCTCAATACAGCTCTGATAAGCATGCCTTAGCAAATGCCCATAAATCACACAGTGTAGATACCAACATTTTGAAAGCAAACTGCAAGTCGTTTCATGCAATTTTGTTGGTTCACACTTGAGTTCTTATTAAACCATGGGTGTTGTATTTCTTATTAAGGCGCATGTTATAGCATCATTGCTCTTTCAAGGAAGGTTATTCACTAACTAATACTCATTCCAATGTGTCCTTCATACCTTTCATTTGATTATTTATTTAGGTTCTATAAATATGCTCTACTCCTATAGAGATTCACAAAATAATAAACATCTATTCATCTGTAACAAGAGAAACAATTAGCCTCATCCATTACACCCTTGTCTCATGCATACAGGGAAACAAAACAAAATTTCATGCTTATTTTTCTGTGTAAGTGAACATTTCACCTCAATGCCTCTAAGTCAAATCAAGCACACAATCACAAAACCCAAGTGGTTTCCAGTCCCACAGTCAGATTTACTGTGAAGTTGGGTCCATATGAGGGAGATGGAGACATGATAACATAACCAGGCTAAAGGCAGCTCTGTAGTTTCCTGAATACCACACTTATTACCTCTGTGATTTAAATCCCTCTTACAAGAAGTCTCAGTATTTGCATGAGGCAGCCTGTGGTACACCCATGTTTCCTTTCTCCTCACCTGTTGATACCAGTGATTTGCCCCTCATCCTACACACAGAAACCGAGTGCCTTGTGGGTCTCTGGCTTCTGGCACGGTGGTGACAGCGCACGCTGGGTCCCGCTGCATCCTGACCACGCCGACCAGCCGCTCTGCTCCTTTGCCTGGTGCTCACCTCATGGATGACTGCACACACAGTCAGGGCTTGGCAGGTTCAAACCAGCCATGCTGGGAGTTGTTCGCCAGTGCTGGTAAGAGCAAGTGACGCACCCACGCCTGACAGCAAACACTTCTCTGTCCCAAGTCACCATGTCCCCTTCTGAGGTTGCTCCGCGAATGAAGACCTGCAGCATCACTCCATCCCAAGAGTATTTTGCTCCTTCCTACTCCACAGCGTAGGTTGTTGTGAGACAGAGGTATTATTAACCCAGAACCATTCTTGTGCTAAAAGCTCACGCCTCACCAGCTCAGAGTCCACAAGCTACATACACACAGAAGCCCTTCCAAATACAGCAAGTTTTGCACCAAGTTTTAGCTAAGAGAGCTACAACTCCCACAACCCCTACATCTATTATTCTCCAACACAGTCATTATAACAGTAGAAATTGTTTAGCAGGAGCCCTCTCACCTGCATGAATTTCTCTTCTTTTTTTTGAAACCACTCTAACACCAAAGCAAGAACCATGACTATCTCAAGTCACACATACTTATGAGTATAAGCTTTCACATTTCTCATTAACATTGCAGAAATGGATTTTAGTTGAGAGGTACCTGTTTAGTCATCCTCCAAGGGTCTTTTTTCAATATTTTTATATTATTCACAACTGACTGTTCAAATGTAGAAAACGCTTTTATGTTAATTTTTCTACAANAAATAAACAGTTTGATAGTTAAATTAATATTTTCTTTTAAAATACTCAAATGTGGCTTGTATTTTGCAGTTTCCTCTATGTACTGTAACACCATACAGTAATCTCCTTTTGCAAACACTGCTTTTTCACATGGTTTATAATCAGTTAATATTTTGTATTTAACAATCATTAAAAGTACATTCATAACAAATTAATTAATATATTTTAGCTTTGATAATTTAGGTCACTTATGAACTTGCATAGCACAGAAAATCCTTAAAGAAAATTTCATTTAAAATTAAAAACCTCTGTTTAATCAATGATATCCCATAAATTATCACTTCTTTTCTGAACACTAAACTAATGAATCTGACCATTCATACAAAATTTGAAGTGAAAAGTAGATTAAAACCCATGAAAGTAACATCACATACTGAAAACTGATTAGTCACCACTAACTGAAATACAACATTAAATTGAGGTATATTCTCTGATGGACTTGCAATATGGATACAAAATACACAGGCATTATTCAAGTAAAAGATTATCTATTAATCTTTCATTATTATTATTTCATTATTATTTTAACAAGAAACAATACATTTTTCATATTTCAGTCCTTTTAGATGCTCTTATGTCTCTAGAAAAATCACCCCTAATTTGAAAAACATCTTAAAATCAAGCAAAACCAATAAGGGCTAAACAGATGATCTTTGGCTCACTTTTTCATTTGTTTAAAAAAAACAACTTGGGAAACTTTGTCTGCTTTTTTGCCTATTTACAATATTTGGAGCAGCTCAAAAAGCTCTGAGCAGCATATGGAACACTGGAAAGACCTCGGCAGATGCAGAAAGACATCAGCCTATCCAGTTACATGGGCACATATGCAGAAGCCCACTTTTGCCCTGACAAGGATAGAAACATTAAAAATGCTCACAGTCTGCCTTTAAATAAACTTTCTCCAGTCTTCCAAACAAGCTCCTGTGTAACAGCTGATTCTATCAAGTCTTTATCAAAGTGACAACAATGACAAATAAAACCAGCGTTGGGCTCCATTCCCAGCCTGATGAAATAGACATGAAGACTCTCACTAGCTCCAGCTAGTTGAATTCACACAAAGTGTTCCAATGTCCCAGGCAACAGGAGGGATGCCCTGGTACATAAATCCTGCCCACCCCTGTCCAATGCCATCTTTTGTTCAATCTCCAAACCAGAGAAAAAAAATTGAAAATGTGTAATAAGTGCAGTTCATCTCTGCAGGACTGTAAAGTTAACCAGGAATTTATGTTTCATCTAAAGCAAAATCCATTCAATATGAGATGTAATTTTTATAACTTCAGTGAATATTTAATTAATTTTCATACTCTCTTCACAAGATTGATGTACCTATATTGTTAATTACTGCTTAATTTACTGCTACACATGTAAGAATCATAATCCTAGCTTTAAAAAACAAAACTTTTCTCATATTTAGACTGTGTTCTCTGTGCATTTGGTGGTGAGAATTCCCAATTACCCAGTCCAGTGTAAGCACAACACATACTATTCATGACTAAAATGAGGATTTGCCTTGGCTATTGTCTAGTGCACCACTATATTATTCACCTTGTATTAAAATATTAGTATGACTTACTAATACCAGTTAAAGTCCCAGGTCTTGATTAGAAAATTTTCTGAGAGAAAAAGGACTATGAAGCAAAGCAGAGCTATTTGTCTATGTCTGGAAACAGACTTCTCAAAGACCCTTATCAGTCAAGAAGTACAAATCAAAATAGATCTTATCCCTTCCAGTGCTGCTACCTATAAGTCTATCAGCAACAATCAGCAGACACAGTACAGTTCAGTGTACTCACTCTCACCATTCAACAAAATCACGTGCAACACCAAAGGTAAGACATCACTGCTGGGCAGGATGTGAGGGTGAAAAGAGACACTGGAGAACAGACAGATTTGTATACAGCATGCTATTTCACAATAGCCAAGACTCTGTAGAAGGAAACAAAGAATGAAAACAGAAACAAACCCCATAAAACTCTTCCCTCAAGATTAACTAAGGTATGGTTTCATACTTAGCCACACTATTGAAATGAAAGATTGAAATAAGATTTAAAACTCATCATCTGTCCGCTCATTCTGCCTCTGATCAGTGAGGCTGCTTTAGTTTTCTACAACTGAAACATTTTTCAAGCACTGATAAGAATTTCAAGAACAAACCAAAACTGCCTATGAACATCAGCATGCTTTTATTTATACCACAACTATACAATCTAAAAGACACAAGAGCACAGTAGTAATATCTAGCTGAAAAGACAAAACACCACAACATAGTTATCAAACTCTTTTTCTTCCTACAGATTTTTTTTACCCAACAGCACAGTTTTATTTTGTAATATCATTCCTGTAACCTATCTATCTTTCACAGGCCTGGGAAAAAAAGATCAAATACAGACGTATATTCCTGACCACTAAAAAAATTGTTTTAGACTCCAAATGCCAAGATTTGTTTTTGCACAATTTTTTAGAGCATTTTATGATCCTGTATTTAAAATTTAACTGTTGCATTTTTAAAATAGATCTATGTACTGAAAGCTGTGCTAGAAATGCCAAGCTCTGACTAAATATCAAAAACTTCTTCATCCTGAAACCTTTTCAGGAAAAACCAGAAAGAGCTCCAGAAAGTCCATCCTAGCTAGAAAATGCACATTGGTTTTTACTGATGATAAGAAAAGGAGAGAAAAAACTACCAAATTTTGAAATGGAATCTTACCTGGGTCCAATAGTCAGGCACGCAAAACTTTGGCCATGCTTCAGAGGACAGGAATAATACAATCATTTCACTGAGAAATCTGGGTATTGGGCTTCAAAGTTTATGTAGCCAAACAGATATTCAGTGATTTCTCAAAAAATTCATCACATTAACATTTCTAGGACTAAACATGCTTATAATTTTTCCAGCTAAAACTTCCATTGCAAGCAAAAAATATCTAATTCAAAGGCACACTTACAGATTTAATTTCATTTTACGGTTTTTGAAAGCCATTTTCTTGCAAGCAGTGTAAAATAGATAAACTCTGACACGTACACACAGAAAAGCTTTGTAAAAGCACCAAGGATACTTTCTGGCTTCTCTCTGAGACACAATAGCCTACATTTACTACAAAACGCCACCCTCATCTCTGCTTGTTGCTTTGGCCATGGCATAGATCAGGCTTGCACTTTTTTCCCCTGGACCTGTTCGTTTAGGACAGGCCCAGGCGGTTCCTATCCTGGTGCCTGGATCAGCAGGGTGAACATTCACAGCAGCAGCAGAAGCAGGAGCCGGCACCCTCTGCCGAGGAGATCAGCAAGCAGCAGAGGGCAGAAATGCAGAGGAATCCGAGCACTCTTCCTGCAACACCAAACACAAGGTCTGCTTCGACACACGTTACATCTCATGCAGAAAATGCATCTGGATTAGGCCAAAGAAGTACTTTTAAGCTCCAGTTCTCTGTGGCAGCAGAAGCTGAACAGGGGTGAGCTAAGGCTAAGAAGGAAGAATCCCAGATAACTACAGGTTTAGAAAGCAAAAGAAACACTGCATTTTGCAAGGTCTCAAGTACCTGTCTGTCCCCCTGGTTCTGAGATGCTATTGAACCTCAAAGAAATGAGAAGTTTAATTCAAGTAAGAAGTGCTCAGTAAAGAAACATCCTTACAAACATGCTCATAATTAACCTTCAAATATAATTATTTTATAACGTTTCATTCATTTCAGCTACCAAACTGAAAACACTGTTTCATGTGTACTTGTAGAGGAGGTCCCTTTGTGCTTGGGGAAAGCACGGCCAAAACCCAAGTGTTGGAGACTCTCATGCTATCCATGCACCATTTTTAACTTGTCAGGATGTCCCCACCGTACAGGAGGTAACAAAGTCACCAATGTCACTGTTGTGGCCACAAAGCTTACCAACAGTAGCCAACACTACTGCTGACACACTCAACAACACCAATCACCTGCAAAGCCAGCAGTACTACACCTGCATAATCATATGCAAAAGCACAGAGCAATTTTTTTAAGTTACCAAATCTTTAAAAATACAAATTCGAATGTTCTTTGTATTTGTCGTTACTTATCACAGTGCCTATAAAGTTTGAAAAACACATCAACTACTCAGAACATTATTACATGTGTAAAAAAGTCTGTTTTCTAGTCTGTCTTGGCAATTTTTCATTAAACCATACTCAAAGATGCTCAGGTCCACGGTGTCTATGCAGCCTGCTTTTTATTTGTTTCTGTTCCATAGAGTCTTTTTTATTCTATTAGCGAAAGAGCACTATCCTGCTCTTTCTTTTTTTCTTACACTAAGCCCTACTGTGCCTTCTACTCATTGAAGTTGCACTATTTTTCCATGTCCCAGGGATGAAGTTCATAGAAATACTGCTAAAGAGCATAAAATAAATGAAACCTAGGATGTTTCATGAAACCTAAGATCCTTACTTTGTTGTGATCAGCTCCGAAAATAATCAACTGCTTCCTTATGTCAGCGAGTACACATGAATCACATCCTCACTTATTAAAAATTGCCCTTCATTTCAATGACCTTTTGAAGCACCGAAGGGGGGATGCAATATATAATGAAAATTGTTTCTACGTAAAATAATTCTTCTGTTTATATTTTACAATGCTCAGTATAAAACCACTACATTAGGAAAGAGTAGGCAAAAAAACATCTGACACCTTCATATCAAGTCCCTGCAACTGAAAGAACTATTTAAGTACCAACTGGTGCAGGAGTTCTGAATCTGTTGATCGGTATCAGTATAGAACAGGAGAACAGTATTTTATTATAAAATTCTACCTACCCAGTTCGGAATCCTCTTAGACTTTGATTTACGGTAACTAAAGCATCATTATTGCTATTCATTTGACTCTTGGTCTTTAGAAAAAGACAGCTCTGTTATAACTGCTAATTCTGGATCACAAAAATCATGTTTATGAAAATATTAGTATCTCAGCTGGCAGTGTAAGGCTGTATGTAACCCTGGGTAAAACTATTGCATTAAGGCTGTACAGTCAACCTTGAACACAAATCAGATACCTTGGTTTAAATACATTAATGCCTGCTTTTACAGGTCCTCTAAATCATGTAAACAAATTCAATTAAAACCCACATATCTTTACATGCATCAAAAAATACTCCTGGACTTAAATATCTGGGGAATATGACTGATGTAGTGGAATGGTTAGAAGGTTGCAGTTTACCATCTGTATTTCCTGTAAGGCTTGGCTATTTCTTCCAGAATAAAATTAACATTGATTTCATTTTGCATAAACCAGCAGCCTTTCTTATTGCAATTCTGAGTGGAAGGTTTAGTTGACGGTATTGTCTTGCTGTGGGATTTTATGCAAGTATTCAACCAGCTCATATTCATCAGCTGGGCATATACTAGTGGACTACAACTTAATAAAAGCAGCAAGCCATTTAAATTTTGTTTCTAGAGAATCTTGGAAACAAGCCCAACACATTAGCTTGATTCAGTGTTGCTCCCCTGCTGGTGATTGGAAATGGTGCTATTGTGTGTGCAGCTCCTTTTCAACACCTGGAGCAGGCAAACAGAGGGAACAACAGGCAGAACTTGAACTTGCCCTAGCGCAGCTGTGTCTCCCTTGGCTGCAGATCCAGCAGCCCTCATCACAGCACATCGTGCCCACCAGGCACATAACAGGGCAGGCACAGGGCAGGGCCACCTCTGACCTGCTCTGAGGTGAAAGAGATCAAGAGGCAGGTGCTGGCCACTGGCCTGCTCACATGGTTTCAAGGCAGGGTGAGCAGCACCACTTTCCTTCATGCCTTAGCTTGCCTAGATTCAGTTTTGCAGCTCACATGGGGACCAGTTGTGAGTTAACCAGAACGGGGATCAATTTCTACTGAGGTAAGATTCATTAAAAAAAACAAATAAAACAAAAAACAAACAAAAAAAAAAATCACAGACTGATGGAAAAATCCATCTACAATATATTTAATCCTGTGGCGAGTCTCCTAAACATGTAAAGTTTTAGCACGTGATAGCAAACACCCTACTAATATAACTGAAACAGGAGAACAGTTTCTTACTACAGTGTCTTTATAAGACAAAGTCTGAAGTGACATTTCAGCAAATGCCACATTTGTTGTACCAAAACTTCATATAACAGTTGAAGCTGCCTCTTATTGGAAACACAAAATTGATTAAAAAAACCCCAAACAAATAAACACTTCTTTCCTAAATTCTTCATATGCTACAGTCTAACATTGACTAAAGCAACATCCTACCAGGAATATAAGGACAGCATTCTTGGCTCTAAATACTGTCACAAGGAGCCATAACTATTTAGATACTTCTCATGCCTTTCCATTGTCATGAATATCACCTTATTACTAAGAAGATATTATTAGATACTCATACCCATGAAGAACCTTTCCAAGCAAAAGTTTCATAAAAAAATAATTGTTAGTTAATGCCAAAATAAAAGGCACAATGATGTCTGCATTTTAACTAAATAATTCAACTCCTGGAAAAATTTCTTAATTTTAAAATCTGTTATTATGGTGGTTGAAAATAATGTTGTTTTCCCAAACTAAACCCTAATTATTTACTCTGTAACATTTTGTCTGTATTTTTCTGTCCCATTATGCTAAAGGAAAGAATCTTTCATACTTTATGGTATTTCCTATAACTAAAGAAGCTACAAAAAAGGTCTGTTTGTATATTAGCATGGATCATTTGTTTATATTTATGGAAAAAATATCAAGTTACTCGGGACTGGGAAGCTCTGCAATCTTAGAAGTAGCTAAAAAGCTGAAAAGTGTTAAATAATAGCAACCCTCAGAGAGGCATAATGCCTGCTTTACACACCTCTTACATCCATGACCTTTCAAAAAGCAGTGAGTGAGAAATACAAAAACCTATTTTTCCTCTAAAGTTTAACATGCAAACTGAATCTGTGAGATTAAGAGTTCCTACCTTGTTTTTGAACCTTGAAATACTAGTGTTCTTTCTATCAACTGTTGCGTCTATGAACTCTAGGCTCCTTTCCACCGGTGCAGAAATGGATAGCCTGTGCTGGATAATTCTTTTGGAGAAGAGTACCAAAAAACGGGAAGGGGCTGACCCCACCACAGATTTAAGATGCTTTGAAATCACAATTGCCTGCTTATCATGGCCCGAGGAGGGCAGTGATTGCCATCATGTATGCACAGAAAGAGTAAGGGCTGCTTACAGCTCAGTTGCCTTGAGCCTCACTCACCACATTCCTTCACTATCTAGCAGAAAAACTATGTTTCCCGATTTTCCTCAATTTGCAGCAACCCCACAACCCCTATGGAAACAGCAGGATTTGTACAGAGGAGATTCAGCCACAGCTGAAGTGGCACCACTACTCCATCCACTTGTTTCTGAGAAGATAAATGATAAGGTGGGGCCGGTGCAAACCATCTGCAGGAGAGCAAGTTTTACCCTTTATCTTGCTGCTGCACATCCTTGTAAACACAGCATGGAAAGTGCTATCTCCTTTTATTTTTTTTGTGTATACATATGTGTACACCTCATTCACCACTGCAGTTACCTGAGGGTAAGTCTGCTGCTCTCCAGGAGCATGAGTAGTCTTACATGAGAGCAAGTAAAGTCGTGTACAGGGAGCTGCACTCTAGCTCAGAGGTCTTGATATCCTTTCAGGCTGTCTTCGGTAAATGGAAAGTGAGCAATCTTCCTAGAAAACTAGTCCTTCCTTACCTCCACAATACTCTTGCCCTTTTCTTTTGCTATAAAGTACAGCAAAATTAGGGAAGCCACACAAGTATGCATTAATTAAAATTAAAATTCAGGCTTGCCACTTATCAGTATACCTTTGTCATTGTGCAAACTGAAATCTTTAATGAATAAAAAAATTTCTGACACTGCACTGAACAAGCAGTTCTTGCTAACCGCTGCCCCTTAATCATAATCTTTATCACAAGCAGCAATCTCAAGAGCTAACCAAATCCTCAGATTTTCTTAGAAAGGTTTGATAATTTAATGCCCAATTAAACTATCATGTCAGCCAGTGAAATGCAATGTCATTGTCAGACATTATATAAGAGTACTATTACATAACAAACCCCATATTTACTCATGAAGACAACAAATTTCTTTTCTACTGCTGTGTTTCCAGTACCTATTTTTTGTGTGCAGTAGCTAAACCAAGTGAATGACCGATGTTTAAATCCTAAGTGGATATGACATGTTATCTTGTCCCTTAACTAGAAACAGGTCAATCTAACCAGTGGTTGAGACAGAAGAGACAATTTTACTCTGGCTGAGCTTCCACATTTGGAAAAATTATCGCGAAAAATAATGCTTTTACATACAAAAGATAATTTCTGAAGACAAGCTCCTTACTGTGCCATGAACCTGACCCCAAAGCTGGAAGCAAGAATACAAAAAAGACAACGCCAAAATCTAGCCTGTTAACAAAAGACTGAGTCACGTTGATCAGTTCTAGACACAGCCTATCTAGGACAATACAAAAGTACTGGCCACCACAGCACTTAAGCTTTTTCACAGAACAAGACGAAGATAAACCAGATGGATTGACTAAATCAGAATTCAGTCTGTCATCAGCTGCATTTATTCTGGGCCTGGGTAAACTCAGAGAGCCACTGTCAGCCTGGGGTAACACAATGCTTCTCCATTCAGTGGGGGCTTTTGTGAAGAGCTGCCAAGGGGCTCTGGCCCTGCTTTTTTCACCCCAGTGAGGGTCACACTGGAATGCTGGCAGTGGGGCTTTTCTAGGAAAATACAGTGAAGGTAACACAGCAACACTGTTTGAAGCATTTTAGGGTTTATACATGGTCCATTATTTGATCTAAGTAATAAATTTAGCCTCACTCTTTCTCCAGATATTATGTTAGTCAGCTCCCCATTATCTGTGTGAGCTTTTTAGTGCTGAAAAGATGAAAGGAAAAATA
>VYZR01099696.1:43344-57561 GCA_013400675.1 Oxylabes madagascariensis | reverse complement strand
TATTTCTCTGTCTTCACAGAGAAATAAAACCTTTACCCTCAGCTTCAGAAAGAAACTATAGCCTGCCTAGAAAGTAACTGCTGGCAATTTTTAACTAGCAATGATAAAATGGAATGAATCACGCTATAAATCTTCCTGTGCATGTAGATCTCAGAGCATCACTAAGGAAAATATAAAGAGTTAACATGAAGCCACTCAACACAAACTGATTGTCTGAGCAACAATAAACACAAACTGTTTAAAAATCATCCTGCCCCCTAGATCTAGACACAGTAGTTAAAACTCATCTTGATCCCAGATGAGGGCTACTCAATTTCAGTAAAAGCTGCGTTGTATTACAATTTAAAGCACCTTTTTTTTTTTTTTTTCATAGAATGNTTTCAAACAGATCTCAAAAATCTTTCCTTCCAAAGAAAAAAAATATTTTCATTGAACTGAGATCTTCCCTTCACTTCCTGCCCAATAAAGCACTTGTCCTTTACAGGTATTATTTTAGCATAGTAAAATTTTCTCCCAAGATTCAGTCAAAATTTATTTTAAGGTAACAAGAAAATCAATGGAGCAACCCACACGCTTAAAAACCCATTCCTATTTTTACTTAACNTGTTCAGCAATTAGTGTTCCAGCTCTACAGGAGCAGCATTTACAATTCAACTGTAACTCTGAAAATCCTCCTCCAGAGCAACACAGAACTTGCTACACAGACAAAGCTCTGTAAGAGGTCAAAGTCTACAAACACAATCTAAATAAGAGTTTGCTGGTTTTGAGTGCTGGGCTCCAGAGGGTACAGCTGTGCTTGTATTGAACAGGCTGTGTTTGTTGCAAGCAGAGATATGAAAGACCAGATCAAAACTGTTTCTCAAATATTTCTTGAAAGAAAAAAAAGAAGAAATCAATATATTTGTTATTGTTTCTGCTCCATCAGCTCCCTGTTGGCCTGCAAAAATGAAATAGAGGTCACCCAAAAGATACATGTGACTTCAGATCTTCTCAAACACACCCAACTAACTATGCATCACCTCCTGCGTTGCTCTGACACTCCAAATCCAAACTGAATCAACAGATTGAACTGTTCCTGTAAGTTAAATGAGTTTGCTGCACAAAATCCCGACTGAAAAGAAATGTATTCATCTGGGATGGACACATTGCAGTAGAACTCCTAAAATGGATCAGCAGACGCACCCAAACAAATTCTCCACTACTGTTAAAAAGGTACATTGACTTTTTTNAATTTAAATGTAAAGTTATTGTCTTTTTTTTTTTTTTTTTTAATTGTAAACCTTTACTGGCTTCAAGGTTTCACTCACGACTATCCTGCTTGCAGAAAAATTAGTTCCTAATAGGTTCTAACAGTTGGAAATTGTTTACTTATGTTTTTAGAACATGACAGGACTTCAGGTTTTGTTTTCTGATTAAATACAAGGAATGCCATATATAACAAATACATATATATATTTATAATATAAAGTTTTTCTCATTATTGATTGAAAAAAAATTTATTCTTTTTTACTCCATTTCAAACAGATCTCAGAAATCTTTCCTTCCAAAGAAAAAAAAATATTTTCATTGAACTGAGATCTTCCCTTCACTTCCTGCCCAATAAAGCACTTGTCCTTTACAGGTATTATTTTAGCATAGTAAAATTTTCTCCCAAGATTCAGTCAAAATTTATTTTAAGGTAACAAGAAAATCAATGGAGCAACCCACACGCTTAAAAACCCATTCCTATTTTTACTTAACAAAAATTCCAAGGATGTGCTTCGATTCATTAAGAAGTATTTTTTAAGAATGGAAGACAGGATAAAACCTTTACAAGAGCTGTTTAGTCTTTTAAACTGCTTATTATTTAATTTTGGTTTTCTCTGAATAAAACAAATTTTATTAATCACAAAATTTTTTTAACCATGGTTGAAAAGACAAGTATAGTGATTTTGTAGTAATTATTCAGCTATAATATCAGCAGCTACATTTGCATAGAAAGCAGTTTGGTCAGATTAGTCTTTTAAAAAACCAAGGCCTTATTGCAATTGCTGCTCTGCAAAATCCCTGGTGTATTCTTTGCTAAACAGTTATTATTTTGTATTTGTATCAATAATATACAATAGTGCTAATTCAACACAACACATGAATCCGTTTGGATACAAAAATGAAGTATCTGGATGTCTCAAAGCATTTGATTTGCTGCTGTCCATGTAAATAAAATCGAATTCTGTGAGTATGAATGGAAATCTGTAATATTGGTTCTAGAAGACTCTTCACAGCTCCTTACCAGAACCTGACTGCTACATCTTTAGGCATATATCCTAGGTAAGGAAAGCAATACCTGACAGCATGATTAAGTTGGGAGAGTGCTATGGGGCATTAGCTGATTAAACTGGTAAATAATGGGGAGGCAAACCTTCACAGCTCAATGCAAAATGATGAAACATTGACCATAATTAAATGGGAGCTCCTCTAGCAGCTTGCATGTACCTTGCATCAAACACAAACACGATGGTTAAAAACACAGTTTGAGAAACGTCTCTTTCTCAACTGACGTCGTCTGATGAAATCCTGAAAACTGATCCTAAGTGATGTGCACAGCAAACCATTTCACGAAGACAAAATTGAGTGCAGAATCATGAACTGTAGGTAACAGTTTACTTTTTTTTTACCCCTTTTTTTTTTTACCTTTTTTTTTGTGATTTAAAACCAGAAAATATTATGGCAACTATGTAGTATATCACAACAATGATATTTTGGCAGGTTTTATCAATTATCCAAAAGAATGAATAAAAACCACACTAAGGACAAACCACAGCATTTCCTGAAACTGACACTACCTAAACAACAGCGTAAGTTTTCTGATTAGACAGAACCACAAAATGTTTGTTATAGAACATGAGTAAGTTCAGAAACATGAAAGTGAAATCAACTATGGAAGTACACATCCAAAATCCTACCTTACACTAGATGGAGAACTAAAGAAAAGGAAGCACTACTCAGTGGACTTAAAAGCAGCATCATATGCCGACACGTGAACAGAACAGAAAGAAATTAACACCATGAAAGTTCACGTTAAGAATGAAGTTGGGTATAGAGCAGTAACCTTCATACTACAGGATAACTACTCAAAATTGTTTACTTCAAACATGTAAGAAAAACACTGATCTCTAGAAGAAAAAAAGAAAATGCAGATATAGGCTGATTAAAAGAACATTCATTTCTGCTCCGTACATTAAAACATACATATGTATATGTGACATTTAAATTTGAGAGATATGCCAGTTAATATTTCTGCGACTGTAAAAAGAGCATGGATTTAGAAAAAACAAAAATCAGACTGTAGCTAAGATTTCCATTTCAAGTTCTGGCGTACTTAACATTGGAAATCATACTCTCTCCTTTAAAAGTAAACAGGCAACAGAGGTTAGCTCTGGAGTCCCAAGGCGAGGCAGTTCCTGAAAGCCCTGGAGCATTCTAACACCTAAAGCCTTCTGAAAGCTCCTCACCCCGAGGTATCCACCCAGCTGAGTCTGCAATATTATTAAGAGGGCAGATTAAACTGATATGAGCGAAGACTACAAAGTTCTTAGAATTTAATCTTTCCAGTATGTGCTTCACTTTTGATATGTGTGAAATCTGTAAGAATATTCTTCTGCTTACAAGTTCATTAAACTTCTAATTTCTCCCTGTGCAGTTTATCAAGCACATTGTATTGAAGCTGCATGCCAAAGTTGATAAAGACAGCATTTATAATCCAGAACAACTTAGTTTGGAGTCAGAATGGATTACAAAACTAGATAAAAGATTTTTGGGTCTATGCTTCAAAGTGAGTACAGAGTATTTTAGAATATGTATTTAAAATAATTCCTTTCAAAAGGACACTCCTACAGTGATTTTATCTAAAGAGAAAACAAAGCATTCTTGTTCCTGAATGAGAGAGTCCACACATGGACTTAATCAGGAAGAATTTTGTGTAGGCAGTGGAGAACATTTTTTTATCAGTAAGCAGTTTCCATTTTAATCAAGGATTTACAGTCTGAAAAGAAGACAATGTTTTAATCTACTTACCCAATTTTTGTTTTCTCTTTAATTTTGGATGAGGAACCAGTTTTCGGCTTTTTGCTCTCCTTATCCTTTGGTTTGGATTTAACTTTTCTGCCCTTCTTTTCCTCTTTTCCTTCAGCTGAAACACTGGGGAAGTTTTCAGGGCTCATTACTCGTGGAATGTTTCTCTCTCCTCTCTCTTTTGCCTTTGCAATTGCTTCAGATATTATGCGATTCGCCTTCTCTTGTTTACTTTCCGAGTCTGTTTTTTTCTTCTGCTTCTTCTCAGACATTGCCCTCACCTGGGTATTCTGCAACTTAGTATATGATCCTGAACCATCCGTCTTCTTGGAAGGAGGCTGTAGCAAGAAACAAAAAGTAAATTAAATCCTCCTTATTTTAAAAATACAAAGTGCAAACATTTTTGATAGGGATATGCATTTTTAAAAAATGTAACTGCCAGGGACTTATGTGGACACAAAAAATGAGGAATTCAGTTTATACCACAGAATGGCGTGGGTTTCAAAATAACTACATCAATTGTTGGTTTTAAACGACCAATCCAAGTACTCAAAGTCAATAAAAAATATCCTTTTGAAATTCTCCCGGCCTCTGTAATTAAAGAAATCAATCCTTAACCTTTGCAGCATTCCCATACTTTTGACACACACGTCCAACACCTCCAGTAAAAGATGAAAAAGCGAGGAGCTCCCGACGGTAACAGCACCGGTGTACTGCCTTTGGTAGGATACCAGGACCACAGTTACCTTAAAGCAGACGAATGATCTACAGCACTAACTCGGTGATGAACACAACAGATGCTCGAACAACACCAAGATTAAAAAACAGACAAAAGATAAAACCAGAACTAAAATCACACCGCTCTATATCCGTACACAGATCAGAAAGCAGCGTTTCTTTTATTTAAAATAATATACACTCTATGCCTTGGTTAAAAGACGTAACTTGTTTTTATCTTCGGGTTTTTAATGCCCGTTTCATGGACGCAGAATTGTTTACGGGGCTGATGAGCCTCTCCTGCAGCCAGCCAGAAGACATGTTTTTGCTTTCCTCCCCTCCCCCTTTGAGGAATGGAAAGAATTTCCTATTCAAACACAAAACCCCAGCAGATAACAGTTATGTTACGTTCTCACCCGTAAACGCGCCTCTGCCTAGAGCAGGAAGAAAAGCCAGCAGGAATTTCCAAAGCCATTTTGTGGCCGAAGCCCGCGCACTTCCCGGGATACGCGTTCTAGAGGTGCCTCATGGGCGCGGGGGCGGGAGGCAGCGCTGGGGCCGCTCCCGATGCCACCTTAAAGCCCCGGGGCTGGAACAAACAGCCGGACCCAGCTCGGGAACAGCTCAAGATGGCGATGCGGCTCCCGCAGCAGCAGCCAGTAATAAGGAAGGTTATTCAATCCCATTAGCCTTTTAGCCCAAAGAACCCCTCCTCCTCCCACTCATTCAGGCTCTCACTTACCCTTCCTCTTGGCCTCTTCACTGAAGACATTTTTGGCGTCAGACAAAGACTTGCCCTCCGCTTTTGCAGCACCCCCGGCAGTGCTCAGGAGAAAAGCATGGGGAGAAGATTGCTAAATGGCCTATTTAGCGAGCGGCAGCCGGGCCGCGCACAGCCCTCCCCGAGCACTGCTTCTCCTCAGCAGCATCCCCGCGCCCTGCCCGGCGCGCACCCGCCGCCCCCGGCCCGGCCCGGCCCCGCCGTGCGCGGACCGCCGGATCCCAACAAAGCGCGCAAAGAAACGCACAAAGCATCAAAAGGCATCGGCGCCGATATTAGCGCCGGTTAGACCCGCTCCCCGCGGAACTAGGCCAGCAGATGGTGCTACCCGTCATTATTCCATTAGGCTCCACGTTTAACCCCCGCGGGGATCGGCTTTAACCCTTGCCGCTCCCCGCCCGCAGCGCCGCCCACAGCGGCTCCCGGGAAAGCCGTGGGAAGCGGCGCCGTGCCGTGCCGGACCGCGGCCCCGCTGCTGCTCGGCTCCGGCCGGGGCGGGCACGGGGCACCGCGCCGGATCCCAGCCCTGGCCTCACACACAGATTCTGCTCTCCAGCCTTTCTGATTTTTTTTTTAATTATTATTTTTCTTGCATTTACTTCATTACTGTAAGACAGTATTAGTGACTGTAATCACTTGCTGACAGGCTTCCCTGCTTCCTACAGAAAATGGAAGAAGTGCTCGGTTTTATCCCGCTGCCCCTGCCCAGACCTGCGGGACCCTGCGGTGGAGACCTCCTCGAGACTCGGCTCTCTGGTAAGCGCCTCTTCATTCCCAGCTGGGGTTAAAGTGCTATTTTAAAAAAATCAGACAAGTTTTAAAATACGGATTGTGAACATATCAAATAAAACCAAAAAGAAGACTGGGGTTTTTGCAAGGTTATTAAAAAAAAAAACAAGAAGCTTTTGACAGCATAGCTCCATCCTAGCAATACCCTTGATTCTCAAAAGCCCACTCAAGAAGAAAGATTGGGACTTGATTTGTTTTTGCTTAATATATACATATACCTTTATTTTCCAAGATACATGTTTTTCCATAGAAAATTTAAAATATGTCAAAGATTTTGAGATTGTTAAGTTTAGTCCTTACTGTAAAAAATAATTTCAATTCTATTTAAGATTAATTTCAAAATTAAGTTCCTTGTCCAGTCGAATCACTAGTGGTACCAGTACTTTATTATTTTCTTAACAATACCACTTAAATTCAGGGATATTGCTGTAAATATGCAGCAGCATCACAAGGACAATTACTACATTTTAATTTTACTTTTGACAACTGTAGCCAAGATTTTTCTCCATTATGTTTACAGTGACTATAGTAAATTACAGGGATTTATCATATAGGGCTATTATTTCGTATCTTAGTAAAAATGGTAAATAATCAACCATTTTACATTTAAAGATCAGCTAAACAACAAAAAAATATTCCTAATGTACCCTTGGTATAATTTCAGCTCTAAAAGCCAAATGCTACTAAAGGCAGTACTGTTACATTGGTCTGTTCTTGAACATTCCTGGGCCAGCAAGAAACAAACAAAAAACGCTTAATAATTAAGTAGGTAATCCAGAAATGGTGGCTTTTTTGTGAATCCTTTTACGGTCTCTTTCTAGATATTTTATTCTTTTAGGGCAAAGCTTCTTTGCTACATTTACTCAGAGCTCATAGCTGCTTCCCAATTTATTCCTCAACAACATGTACTACACTCTTACTGTAGAACTGTGAGTATGCTGGACGAGGCTCCTCTGTTATAATTCCTCTGCATCGTGCTCAGTACTATCCCTTCCGAGTTCTGTCTCCTGCACTACACAAACATTAAGCTATTTGTTAGAAATCCCTGATCAAGGTTTTTTTAAATTTTGCTGTGGCATTTCTAACCATATGGAAATGACATTCATGAAGATGCTGGAAGGTACCAGCCAGCCATTCTAAGCCAAATAAATCTCTAATGAAACCTTCAAGAAAGTCACCATTGTCACAAAAAACAAACTGGAAAGCAACACAAGTGTTTTGAGATGAGAACGTGAAACACGCTTGCACTACAGAGGACAAGATCTGTGTGTACTTAGCAACAAAAGCCATTTAATTCAGGAGAGCTCTTTTATTCTGGTAATAATTTCATGATTCAAAAATATGCACAGCTATAAAATGATTGAACAGTTGTAAATCATCATGCACAATGAAAACCGTTTCAAAGGTTGTCCAGCATCTAAAAAAGAAGAGCAAAACCTTTTGCAAGCTGAAAATACAGTTCCCCGAGTGAGACAGAACACAGATAAAACATCCTAAAGGAATATATCCTCTCACCAATGGCTCACAAACCTATTCCATCTTGAATAAGAAATTTTTTACTGACAAACATATAGGAAAAGGTAGAAAGGAAAACCCTGAGGCCACCACATATTTAAAACCTGAAGATTTTATTTGGAAAAATAGGTTTGTGCTTTTCACGATTGCAAAGATAATCATGCCAATAGGAGCGAATGCAAAGCAATGCAATGTAGTCTTGAGTGTGCACAGAGGGAGCTCCAGGGTATCTGCTGCTGCTAATGGCTTTGCCAAGCAGCAGCCGAGTGCAGGGAACAAGCCTCCTGTCAGCTCCCTGCTGCTGCACGCAATCCTGTGGGCAGCAGGGAAGTTGGCAGGAATCACCTCAAATTCACACCACTGCTGCTGCCTGCAAAAGCCATTAGCAGCAGCAGCAGGTATGGGCCCTGGTGGTCTCACACCGCAGAGCTGGCCCGGAAAAATACTCAGGGAACAGATCAGACAACAGCTGTAGAATTCCCCACACATGCCCTGATCCACAGCCAGGGGAGCATCTTTCTGGCACTGTTCAAGGGAATTTGACATGCTGTCTCACAGGAGTAGAAGGTACCCTACACATATCTGAATGATTTCTTAGTTAAACAATATAAAAGCAGTCAAGTTCCCAGGCAATATCAAGAAGCAGAATCATGACAGCATCTTTCCAATACCAACAGTACTCTGCTGAGTAGGCTTTTCATAGAAAGGCATTTCCTCCAGCCCTTGGTTGTGGTTGCACAGGACATGCATTTGAAGACCTTCCCTGGCATAACAGTCCTTCTCCCAGCAAGGACAAACCACCATCCTCAGCACTTACAGATGTCAGGTTTTTTTCCTCTAAGGCCTAAACCCATTTTCATTTGTGCCACAACAACAAATAATTCCTTTACATCCTCTGCGTATCACGACAAAGGAAGCCCCAAGGAAAGGGCGAGTTTAACACCGAAACTACTTCTCCCTCCTAGAAAACCCTCCCAAATCCTGCCTTATCTGTTCCAATAGTCAAACATGGCTTCCACTGTAAGAACACCTTTCCTACAGCAGGTATGGCCATTCACAATAGAGTAGCATTACTTTCAATTCTGTTTGTGCACAAAACCTTTCAGACTAAGTATCTCACCCATTCCTGACATATTCTAGGAACTGACAACGCTTTTCTCTGAGATTTTAACAGGTCACATATTTGTGATTGAATTATACAAGGCACTTTATTGAAATAATGTTTTTCACTGGTGGATCTATTGACTACTTAGATTAGCTACCACTAAGAGCTAAATTATGACCCTAAGGAGTCTTAACAACAGAAAGCCAAGGTTTACATGTGCAATGCCTTGAGTGATTCTGTCACTCCTGCTGGTAGCAGTACACACCTGCAGGATGATGCTCAGACCAAGCGCTGTCTGCATTGAGAGCCTAACAAGTTCTTGACAGCCTACCTCAGGAAATCAATATGACCTTGACATCAACTGCACTAAAAGCAGCTATAATTAGCCACCTGGAAACTTGATGTTCATGCATTACTACATCACCTTTGTTCATGTGTATTACTAAACAAGGCATCTCTGTGCATGTCAAGTCACCAAAACAGTATTAATATCAGAACCACACCACAAATAAATTGCATGACTTACAATAATCAATAGTTTGGGGACTTCATCCAAATCAGCTTCTCAATTTTTCACATTATAATCACATGAAAATTTGAAAACTGCAGTTGCTTTTAACTCACTACAGTGAAAAACCTTAAAGGTATATCCATTCATCATTTGAATTATAAAATTGTATTTAGGAATGCAACTTTAAAAAACCTCCAAAGCATGAACTCAGCTGAGTGACTTCTGATTTCCATATTAGCAATCTGAACTTCTTTCCTTTAGAATAGTCTGCAAAAATAAGTCCTCTAGTGACTTTTAATGGCGGATTTATAATTAAAAAGCTTATTAAAAAAACCAAAATCTCACAGCCTTGACAGAGTCCATCTTTAGAAGATTACTTACAATATCCACGTGTATCACCCCATGTGCATGCAGAAAGGCATCTCCTTTGCTGCATGGCAACCCCAGCAAGAGATGTAATTTTCTTTAGACAGTAAACTGAAATGAGATTTTCAGTTATCAGGCTACTTCTGCACAACTAATGGGAAGATCACCTAAATATGCAACAGGGTTTCTTTTCTCCAGAGACAACTCCGTCCAGAGTTCCTTCTGAACTACATTTTACTTTCCTGTTCAACAGTTGCCCCACACCATCTGCTGGAATTGCTTCACAAAGCCAAGAGAGCAGGCAAATTAAGTTCTGTGGGGTTCTATCATTTTTTCATTCTCTTTGGTGCATACATGGAACTATTAAGAGAGCCAATGAAATATTCCAAATTGTGGTTCTTTCAATATGCTGGTAATATACTTCCTTCTTTTTCTAGCTTATTATAACTGCTAATGAACGTCTCAGTGTTTAATGGACACAGAATTTCAAGACCCGCATTTATGAAACCTAACCCAAATTAAAATAAACGTGCTACAGATAGATTAAAAAAAAAAAAAAAAAAAAAAAAAAAAAAAAAAAAAAAAAAAAAAAAAAAAAAAAAAAAGAAAAATATACCAGATCAGAATCTCTCTCTTTCATCTTCCATACTTGTTATCTATAATGTTGGTACATGAATGGCTAACAATTATAGCACTGTGGCCAGACAACAGTTTTTATCTATGTAACAGTCACTTCAGAACATACATCTGTGATTTGGGATGTGAATGTGGTTTATGCCTCACAAGGCATTGAGCACATGTTTATAACCAAATTTTAAATTTCTGTGGAAATGAAAACACTAATGGAAAGGTCAGCAACCTTAAACTAGTCACATTTCTAAGACGAAACACGCACCTGTTGGCACGTCACAGTCTCTCTACCTAGGGTGTTGTTTCACATCTCAGTGCTACAGAACCCAGTAATAATATCACTAATCATGTTTTGCAACTAATATAGTGAAGATACCATAGTTGCCATTAGTAGGAGCTTCTTAACCAGTGACCTGCCTTATCATTCATGGGGGCAAGATCAAGCCACATTCATTGTAAGCAGCTGCTAACCTGGGCGTGCTGCAGAGGCAGCATCAGAAGTTACAGAATGAGTCTGCAGCACACATTTTGCTTCCATTTGGAAGAGATTGAAGAAAGTATTTTGGGGCTCAGTGCCAGCTATAGTTAGACTCTTTTTCTGAATATTTAGTAGTAGTATGAAAACTGTGTGTAATTTGCACGGTAACTCTTAAAGGAGGCACTATGTAATGGAGCATCCTAAATTGCCAGGAAATGAAAGAAATTGAGAACTTCATCCCGCTTGCTCTGCCAAGCTGCTGCATTTAATGTGTTTCAGTTTTCAGTGGCTTGGTGTTCTCTGCCCATCATGTACCCACTTCTCTTGGGTTCCAGTCTGTAATGTAGGAGCTATTTGAAAAATGGCAGAGAATGCCAACAAAACCCACTGCCACAGCAAAACTTCTCAGTGCTCTTTTCCCATGCAGGGCCAGAACACCCAGAACTTGCATTGGTCTAAGCCTGATGCAGGGCACACCTCGTGGTGCACCATGGCAGTATCACTGCACTTACCATGAGAAAACCATGGGCTCCTGTCTGTGAAAAAATGTTATCATATCCAAGGCACCTGGTGCATGCACCATTGAGTTGCTAGGCTCAGACCAAATTCACAGTCATGACATACCTCTACCTCTACTTCTAGATTTTCTTCTTTAATGTAACGGTCAAAATGGTCCAGCAAAAAACTTCTGTTTTTTTCTTGCATTATTGCCTAATCTTAACATTACAAATTTTGCAATTACTTGACTCCTTAAAAAATAGGGATGACTAAACTCTCTATAATAGGCAATTCAGGTTTCAGTTCACTGTTTGAAACAAGTCTTATGTGGGCATCTGGAAATAAGTCTGTAAAATACTTCACCGAATAGTTACGGACAAGAAAAATCAAACAGATATTTCTGTTTTAAAAAGAGTAGTCATTAGGGTTCAAAATCCCCAGGTAAAGCTCTAAAATATATTGATCCACTGATCTAACATCATCCAACACCTTCTTGGACACTACAGATAAGAATTTACTTCTTCTGGAACACATGCACATACATATGCCTGATTTTACAATTGGAAAAGTTTATTTAACATGTAAAGCCAGATAGCTTTTTCCCCCAGCTTTTTTTTAAATTACCTTTTAAACGTAACATTGGCTGAAACTGCTCTAATTTAAGGTGACAAAATCCTTTAAAATGATGATTTAAAGATAAAATAATGAAGAATGGACTGCAGAAGTCTTCAGAACAGAAAACAAAATTGCAACGAACTCAAAATTAAACTGAATTTTCACAAGTTGGCACTTACCCACCCATGTTCTATATGACCACCACTTTTGTGTGCCACTGAGAAAGTTGTTTTCTCGTGAGTTTTTTCTTACCAACCAGAGAAGATGACCAGAAGACAAAAACCCACCCAAACTACCTTCAAAAAGAGCATCACATGAAGAGCTTTCTTTCCCCTTAATCCAACATCCAAGGTAGCTTCAGCATTCGTGTCCCAATCACACTAAAAACCAGCACAGCATCCATCTCTGAGCAAGAAAAAGCAACAGGACCTAAATGGCCGCTGGTTCTTGTCAAAATTTCAGTTACAGTGTTCCCTCTACATCGCTCATGGAAGTGGCCTTGTAAGAACACATTTTTATCATTGAAACAAAACCCACTTTCATCCTCAGGAAGTTTACTGCTGATTTCCTTCCACTATCCCCCAATTCTTCCACTCTCTCTTAGTTTGTTATCTGCCCAGATTCAGAAGACATTCCAGGTGTGAAGCGTTGTAAACTGCACAACCCTGCATGGTCTATTCTTGGTACTCTTCTGCTACTTGGAGGAGTCACTGAACCTGCTGAAGGGATGAAAGGAAGGGCAAGTGGGCAAGAACTCTTCAGAACCTGCAGGAAGCTGCCCACCTTTTGTCTCAGTTCCTCCCTTCTGCACATACCTACAGAAAGGGAAGTCAGGCTAGGTCAGAGAAACAACCACACACTGAACAAAACACAGAGGTAACTTTTCTTCCACAGCATGCTTTAACAGCCTAATTTACCAAATTCTACTCACATTTTATAATACATTAAATGCAATGGTAAAAACCAATTCAATTAGAAGGTAAGTGAACCAGCTTATTCAAAGTATAAAGGCTACTGGAAAAACATTGCTGCAATGGATCGTTGTCTTGGTCAGTCCCCAGGAAATGATCCTATGATAATATTGGCAGCCTTCTTTTTATTTTTTTCCTTTTTTAAAGTATGCATTTTTCAGTGCTTGTTTGTAGCAGAACAATGAAGTATTGTTGACAAGATGACAGATGTGAAAAATAGGTATCATTTGATTAAGAGGAAAATACCAATCATGAAAGATCTTTAAATCAAAACAGATTGCATATTCAGAAAGACTAGCTTGTAACATCTCTATAGTAATTTTATTCCCTAGAAGCAGTTAAGTGTAAAAGTTTACTTAATCTTTGAACATGGCTTTTTTTTTTTGTAGTATTACTCAGTACCTTACAGAGTATCCAAAATCTTTTTGACATTCATAATTTCAGTGAGACTAAAAAAACCCAGCACGTAACGTTAAACCCAGCACTTAACACTAAAATATATATGACAGAAATTGGGAAGATTATTTTTAACATCAACAGCTGGGGAGTCACTAATATCAGTACTGACTACACAGCATATTTCCATTTAAATCAAAGAGGGGGCATATTTCATCCACTTCAATTCAAAACAACTTACATATTTTTTGTTTCAGCTTCAATGAAATACTTTAGCAGCTTTATATGCCAGAATCTTCAGTTCAAAAGAGTCCTTTAGCATATATGCTAGCTTANTGAGTCTGACTACTGGAAAAAGTGGCAGGACTAGACCCACTATAAAGGCCAAGAAAAGAGAAATTCTTATCTTCAACAGAGCTGAAGTCAGCAGGAACAGTCACCAACACAGAGCAGAGTGACAGCCTGGTTAGAGACCACGGAGTGCTGCCAAGGGCATCCCCAAACACAGCCATGAGCAGGAGCCCCTCTGTACCTCTGTCCCCAACAAGCAAGGCTGGGTCAGCATTTCTGAAATCTAAAGTCACTCAGCCTGTACACATTTGCAATCAAACCACATGAAGTCAGCAAGCACACTGGGCTGGCACCAGAACACACATCTCTCGTGTGGTGTCGGGAGTTGATGAGATTTCAAACACTCTGTGATTGCACGTCAAAGAATCCTCCAATAGGAGCTACAAAACAGACACAGCAAAATAAATTTGCCTAATCTATTTTAAAAATTGTTCTTACTGAACT
>VYZR01099696.1:32536-42943 GCA_013400675.1 Oxylabes madagascariensis | reverse complement strand
TCCCTTGAATCTAGTTTTCTCAATTAAGTATTCATGAACAAAATCCTTCCCCCTAGTTAAGGAGTAAAACGAGATGCTTAAAGAAGAGGAATTTATCAAAAAGGGTGATGGTTCAAAATTAGGAAGTCCCAAGTCAGAGGATACTATTGGGGAACAACAGTTTGATTTCAGGCAAATGAAACACAAAAAACAAAAAAACCAAACCATTTTTTCCCCAAAAGCCTCCTATAAAATTTCTAGGGAAAGAACATAGCATCCAAGAGCTTCATAGTAATAACTGTAANAGTGTAAGACTTGAGAGATTTCAAACACTCTGTGATTGCACGTCAAAGAATCCTCCAATAGGAGCTACAAAACAGACACAGCAAAATAAATTTGCCTAATCTATTTTAAAAATTGTTCTTACTGAACTCAAAGACAGTAAGACACATGTCTGGTTTTGTCATTCAGATGTTCCTTAAATAATTTACCTGCCTTCCCTGTGACAGCTTGGGTTCTCTAACAGCTAGTTTCTGCTTTTAAAAGCTCCAAGGACCAAATTCCTGCTACAACAAAGTTCACACATCAGGCTGAGTCATACCTAGGCCTCACGGACAACTGCTGCAATGACCTAAAGATAAAAAACAATGCACATGTACTGCATTTTCTTATCCTTCTGAGGAATACAAACAGGTACTGGAAGCCATAGCATGTTCCAAGTCTCAAAAAGCACAAGAGCTATGCGTTTCTTGTTAGATGCTTAAAATACTATTAAAGAAATCTCTGTATTGTGGTGCTTATTAAAAAAGTAAGGTACGGTAAAACAATTCCTTTTAATATTACTTATGATTATTTTAACAACTTATCAGTAGGACTATTGTTTTGAAACAATGTTTCAAACCCTAAGAAAATACACACAAAACTCAGAACCACAATATTTGCAATGGCTTCTTGAACACTAGGGCTAACTTCTCTTTTCTTTCCAAGACATAAACTAAATTGTGAGGTCATGAATATCTCCTAATAGAGGCCTTCCTGTCAATCTATGAAACTAATTCTGGTTTGCAATTCAATATGCTGCTTAACAGCATTATGTATATATATATGATATGCTACTAACATTGAAATTATTTTCAAACATGGGCTAACTCCTGAGCAGGCAGTATGTAAAAGATGGGAACAATTTCAGGAGATATAAATTAAAATGCTTGCGTTCACAGTAAGATATCAAGAGAACAAAAAACTCAAGTAAGTACAAATACAAGCCAAATAATCCACACAAAAGAAAACCTGCCACATTTATGAAAGAAAAATCAATCTCTGCTACAAATTACACAGCTTTCAAAAATGTAAGACTTGTCATCTTTTCTAGCCTAAAGCCACATTCCTAGCTTCATTTATCATGCTTACTGAAATCAGCATTAGAATTCTCAGTCTCATCATCCTAAGAAACCCACTAATTTATATTTATTAGCCTTAAGAGTTCCCAAATTCAATCCACTCAACACCTGATGATAAACACTCTCTTAGAAATCTGTGTAACCAGGAAATTGAGCAATTTTTTTTAAACTGATAATAAACAAAGAAAACAATACCTCTCCAGATGCAGGAGGCTGTTTGGAAGACAAAGTGTTGAAAATTATTTTGATCTGTCTATATATTTAGAAATAACAATAGCTAAAAGAAACTGCAAAACCTGAGTGCGTGAAACACGCAGACATCTGGACAAAAGCCACACGAATTCCAAATGTATCAGATTCCCTGGCTTCAAAACCACACTACTGGTTAACATCTTTACAAGTTCTGCTGCTCTTTCAGTAATAACACTTCACTAACACTTCATAAAGTGTTAAATTTCTCCAAAATGTCTCAAGATAAAATGCTGCTCTGGAAGTTTTACAGGCAATGGTATGTTCGAAGCCACTCAAAAATGCAGAGTGTAGATAACAGTGTTCGTTAAAGCAGGTTAGTGGTTACTGGAGCCAATGGACAGTTCCAAAACGAGTCCACTTGCACTCTCTTTGTATTTAAGGCTGCAGGCCCACACACAATTATTTTGCCTGTACTGCAGAAAATATTGCTTCCCAATCCTTCCTCTCTCACAGAATCACAGAATGGCTGAGGTTGGAAGGGACCTCTGGAGATGATGTAGTTCAACCCCCTAGGACAGGCTGCAAAGGATGGTGTCCAGGCAGTTCTTGAGTGGAAGGAGACTCCAGAACCTGTCTGGGCAGCATATTGCAGAGCTCTGTCACCCTCACAGTAAAGCAGTTTTTCCTCATATTTAGATGGAAGCTCCTGTGTTTCAGTCCTGTCACTGGCACCACTGGAATGAGGCTGGCCCCATGCTCTTGACACCTGCAGGTATTTGTGTCACTGACAAGCTCCCCTCCCCACTGTGTCTGTGGAACACAACCCTGTGCAACTGACAGAGCTAAAGCAGCAACTTGTATTCTGGAAAAACACCCTTGACAAAAGTGCAAAGTTTCTCTGTGCCTGAAGGAGTTTCCTACTTCAGTTCATGGCCCAAACACTGCGTTAACAAAGACAAAATGAAAGAATAGGAGCTTTGTTCTTAAACTGGTTTTTTCCCCGATAATTCATTATAGTTTAGGCATATATTGAACTTTAACAGCCTATAGAATGGGTTGCTGTTTTTAAAAGACAATTTAACATGGATTTTGTTTTCTCCTTTTCTGTAATTAGGTACCACTTCTTCCACACACTAAGACTGCACAATTATATCTGTACTCTCACATTAATGAATTGCTTTATAGTTTTTCAGTGTTAACAAGATACCTATTTCCACATAGTTATTTAAATTATTCAACCACACTTACCCTGCACTTTCATTAAAAAATAGTATCAATTTAACTTATTTTTATCAACTAGTCTCACCTTGCTATTTTACTCCTGCAAATTGACCCAACCAGCAGCTTTATTCCTATGCCTGCCATCTGTTAACTACTTTTTACAAAAATGCTTCTCTTCTGGCACATTTCAAAGACAATTATAGTAGTTATTTAATGACTGTGCAATTATCTCGGGAAAAAATTTATTATTATATTATGACAATCATTAAAACAGCAAGTGTTTAATTTTAAAGAGGAAACATACACAAAGAATTGGACAGCCTAATTATTTGACAAGTGATGAAGGCTGAGAGACCTTCTCAAGAAAGTTTAAGAAAAGCATTTGTGACAGCAGAAAGATCCAAAAAATTGTGAAAGAAATTAATTCTACTCAATAGAAATCACTAAGAAACTCCTAAAACATTTAAAACTGTAAAAGAGGTACTCTGGCACATTTTCAGTGTTCTGAAAAGCCCAGCAATTTTTGTCTTTCCCTTACTATACAGCTTTATTTTGAAAACCAAAACAGGGGAAATGAAAATGGTGACAATAAAAATTATGCTCCTCAGTAAATGTGTTACAAATTTATCTCACAAACATGTACTTTCTTTCCCCAGCCTATGCAATTTGCAATTTTAAAAAGTAAAATGTATAAAAGGTTTATATAAAACATACATAATATATACAAAAGCAAGTGCTTAATTCAGCTATAAATAAAGCTATCAAAACATTGCTCTTTTAATGATTAGTATGTTATTGGCAAAGAGCCATAGATTAATAATGAAAACATTATATTATATACAGCTATAATTTAGAACTTCATTCCAAAAACTGCACTACTGAGGCTCAGAGATGCTGCCCTAGTCTTCTCATTATCTCTGGGCATTTGACACAGCTTTGCTATAGGTACTCCCACCTGTTTGTGCAGGTCTTTCTTAAATCACAGAATAAAGCAAAACATCTGCAAAATATTGCACAAAGGTGCTCAGCGGAGGGATTGTTTTCATTGCTTCAACATAGATGATAAGCTTCTGAGGTGCTGGGAATTCTGCTACCTCACTGTGACACAGGATTTAAGTTCCAATGAGGAAGGTAAAAAATGTTCACGGAAAACTAAATCCAGTGCATACAGTTTTTAGAAATGCTTAAAAAGAAACTTCAAATAAAGGTTTACATTTGTTAATACGATGTCACCCATAAAATTGACCCTAATTAAAGGAACAATATAAATACAGTGGATATGCTTAATGGGCAGTATACCAGCATTATTCAGCACTTTAGGAAGAATAATCCATGTTAGGGGTATGAAGGTTTTTTACATGTCAAAAGTACGAGGTATATTTTGTAATGAACCCAAATGCTTAGTGGAACAGACATCTAGATTTCTAATCATAGAATCATTAAGGTTAGAAAAGACTACCAAAATCATTAAGTCCAACTTTTGACTTGATGCAAAGATGTGAGATGATGCAAAGTAGGACAGATTTTGAGATGTGTATTTTGTTACGCTCTGTCTCACTAAATATTGCACTGCTTCCCAAGTCACATGCATATAGCAGCACCATAATTTTAAAATCTTGTATTGTACCAACACTTAGGAGCCATAACCTAAAATTTACTATGCAAAATAGCCAGCTTCTTCTACAGAGAAGTTCTCTACAGTATGATCAATTCCTTAATTTAAAATATTCCTTGTTACAGGCTTACTTAAAATTAAACCATATAATACACTCTAATACTATACTATAGCTATACAATATAGAGTATATGTATATATATATGTGTGTATATATATATATATATAGATATACACATATATACACACATATATACACACACACAAATCCTGTATCCTTTACTTTGATCCATCTTACACAACTGCTTATATATGAAGTAGCAGTCTGGTCTTAGATCTCGCATCCTATGTATTTCTCTCATAACAACTTCACAGTCCACGTTGTATATACAAGTAGCACAGCAACTAGTAGCAGGGTAAGAGTTTTACAAGTGGAGTAATCCAAGGCATACATGTCTACAATGAATTTAGAATTGTTATAAAAGTGCCATCTGATACCACAGTCAGACATGAACGGCCTGTGACAATTCAGGACATCTCAGCAGCACATAAATCTGGGCTTGGATCTGGTGAGAGTGAATTCCCTTTCTGAGGATAAGCTCATATATGAGGTTATGCCACTCTGATATATACAACACCACCCAAGCAATCATCTGCGAGGTTCAGACTTTGCCAAACTTTCAACAAGGGCGAGACAAATTCTTTCAAAAAAATTAGTGTCATCTATTTCTATAAAAGAAGTGGTAGGACAGCTCAGGCTTGCAGGCATAAAAACACTTGCATGTTTCAAGTCAGTTTTTACACAAATTTATGAATACACTGAATTGTCAGGTTAGGTGCCAAACTTTTAGTCACAAAAAGGGAAAAAAAAATAATTATGTGATTTAAGAACTAAGACTACCACCTTATCCTATAGCACTTCATATTATTAATTAAATACTATTTTTCATCAGTATATTTTTCATTTTCATATTATTTTTAATCTCAATTTCTATACTTTTATGTGTGCAGCCAGAAGACATTAGAATACTTCTTACAAAATAACATACACAGTAAGACAGCTGTAATCTTTTTTAAGGACAGTTTATACTTAAGATTATCTTTCCAAAAGTTTATACTTCACATTATTTTTCCAACAGTTTATCCTTCACATTATCTTTTCAACTTCCTTTTTCTTCTAAAGATGTAAAACAATGTTGAAGCCTGTTTTTATCCTTCTGAAAAGCGAATAGATTATTTATCCTTAGCAAACTCAAACCGATTTTAAGTGGAATTAAAAGATCGGAAGTCTTGTATTAGTCAAAGCTAAGGCTACAGGAGTCTTCAGCATTTCTCCACTTTACTTTCTGTTCTCAAACTAACTCTGATGAAAAATGCATGATGTAAAATTAAGGGTGCAATTTATTTACAATTCTGATCTAATTACAGCAGAAAGCATATTAGCACCATAAGACAGTCTTTTTAATTCTGCAGCATTATTACACCAAACAGATTGTATTAATTCTAAAATTAATTTCCATCAAAAGAATAATCATACAAGTAAAAATGTTATGAGTATGCTTGCTCTCAAATACTGAAACAAGTATTTAATGTTCTTCCTTAATTTAAATAACCTCAGTCTAACTACAGTTAAAGATCTTTGGTTGTCTAATATTGGGTCTGTTCCAATACCTACAGTTCATTAACTATTTCATAAAATAAAGTTATTCTGTCTGAGAAAACATCAATCATTCTCAAACTGTTGAAAAAAACCCATAAATTCACTAGTAATTGTTTCCTCAATATGTACTAAAGCCAGTATGAAACACTGTCTTGTTAAAAAATTAAAAGCTCACCTTAACTACTACATATGAAACTTGTCAAAATCCCTTCCCAACTTCCCAAAATCCCTTCCTACCTAAAGCCAACCAGTTTCAGGAAGATCAAAATTCCTTCCTCCTTTACCCTACCTTTTTCCTCCCTGGTTGAACTGCACACATTTGTAAAAAGCTATAAGAGAACCAACTAATCTTGAACTTGAAATTCTAAAAAGAGATCAAAGAATAGAAGTGAGAATTACAACTAAAGCCCCTCTTAGAATTGTAGTCAGTCAAAAGACAGATCTGAAACACTTCAGTAATTGCCATACTATTCATACTACATACTCCACTGGTTTAAAGAGGCTTCTACATTGTTTGCTTCTGTCAATCCCCCCTCTGTACATTCTTCAACAGTTTGACAGCTACCAGTTCACAACCAGTTTCTGAAGGAAACATTAAACATCTGTCTGACCAGATAAACTCAGGGTCAGAATCCAATTTATACAATTTATTGCATACTCCAAAATAATAAAACCCAAACCAAACAGTTTTATAACTATCTGGTTTCTGGCTGTTTCATTTTGAAGAGGAAAAACGTTAAAATTTTAAATACTGTGAAGTTGCTTTGTTTTCACGCCACAGTAAAAACAAAACCAAACCCCTAAACTTTAAAGGCTCTCCACAGATCTCAGAACTTTCCCTCTATTCCTTGTTACAAAGCAAAGTGCTAAAACTGATGTCAGTGAGATCGAAGCACTTCTGAAAGGGTTCTGATAAATACAACACCAAAGTCACAGCACCAGAAAGTTTTATTAGACCTGCTTTTCATTGCTGGGCTTATATCCCACATGTTCCTCACAAATGATGCTAATCCCTGGCTTTCTCACCACCCCCACTTTTTCTGTAATCCGTTTCCTCTTCACCCTTCACCCCAGATATGCTTGGGGAGCCCAAGAGCCTCCATGCCCATCCCCAACCCCTCGTCTGCTGCCTGGCAGGGAGTGGGGCGCTGCTCCCACGGCAGGACTGCACACACACACTCCAGCAGGGTCACCTTCCCCTGCCAGCTGCTGGACCCTGTGTCTTCAGAGATCTCTGACAAGACTGGCTGCTTGGGTGCACCCTCTTTTGTTTTTTTAGGCAGAGAAGAGGAAAGAGTTTATCAAAACCAACAGATTGCATCTACTGCATCATTCAGTTAATCAAGCTCATCTCAACCACACTACTGGGTATCAGTGTTCCATTAACATCACACCACAATTCACAGAAAAAGTTTCACTGGTAGGAATTGACAATTACACGCTCCATAAACATAAGCAGAAGTTGTAATGGAGAAGCAATCTACTGAACCAAGACCAAAGATTAAGCGTGTTAAGCCCTTATCTCTACGCTAATGATCTAAAATTAACAGGGGTGAAAAGAAAAATGCTACATTGTCTCCTTCACAGGCCTGTATCCTACAAACTAAGTAGAAGTAAAAGTCAGTAGTTAAGGTACTTACCTTCCCTGTATTATTATTTTGCCAGAAAGACAGCATTCTGTATTCTAAGGCAGAGAGAATATTGGTAGCAAGAATACAGAAGTAACAGCTACTAAAACCTTTTTAAAGCTGTCTGCTTTAAATGTATATGCTTGCTGTCAGAGTTGCTTCCGTTTTGAAATGCACAGATTGAAAATTAGAAAATAATTTTTATGTCATCTTGTCCTCCTCGTGGAGGACTCAAATACTTGCAGTAGATGTGGATGTTATACGAAAACAGCTGCTGAGTTTTTTGGTTTAGCCAAAAGTAACAAAATCCAACATATACACAGCTTTTTGTAAATTTTCTATTATTACTGATCACATCAAAACCAAGAATAATAAGTGTGTATTTTTAGGCAAGGAGCATGAGCACAAAGACACAAAGCAAAGGACAGAACAACAACATAACCATTGCAATTCTTGCAGGAAAGCAGCCAAACAAACCTTACCAAAGGTCTTAAAAACATGTTTCTCCAAGTGTTTTTCAAGACAATAAGCCATTATATTCACACCAAAATCATAAATCAGTAAATTTTCTCTGCTATACTTCAGAAATACAAGCAGCAGAAAGAGCGACACCATTTTATCTGAGTAAGATCATGTAGTCTTGCTTTCTGCTGTGATAAGAAAACAGGAGAAACCAATGTCTGCATCGACTGGTTAGGGTTTTTTTTCCTCCTGAACTAGACTTCTTCAGGTCAAATAACAGCTCAGAGCCTTCAGTTATCATGCTTTGACTCAAGCACCAGTCACTATTACTTCACCCAATCAAACAAATCAGACAATTCAAACTCCACTCCCCGAATCCCTACATACCTGTCCTTGTAAGGTAGCACGACCTCTGCCTTGCAGGTGCTGATTGGGAACTGCAGAATGCCAAGGATGGGTCTGAGTTTGAGACGGTGGCCGAACGAGCTCGGATGACGGGGTCACTTGCTGTGGGCTCATGTGGTGCTCCAGGTCATGCTCTAAAACATGGCTTGTGCTATCCTGAACAAACGCAGAGTCATCGAACTGTGGCAGAAGGTCTTCCTGCAGGAGGTCATCCGGGTCAAGTCCTGTGAATGGCTCACTGTGAGTCTCCACTTGATGAAGTAAGTTGTCATCTAAAGATGTAAAACCGTTGCTTTCAATAGGGTCGGTGAAATGGCTTATCTGAGAAGCAGAACTAGTGGAAGCTGAAAAATTAATATTCACAGGAGATAGTTTCGAACTACTAAAGTTGCCCTGAGGATGCGCAGAATGCAACATTTGAAAAGTACTTGAATTCAAAGGTGTATTAGGATTCAACATGTGCTCGGTTGTTTCTTGCTTGGTCCCTGTTTGAGATGTAAAGGCATCGCTTCCAGTGAAGTCAGAGATAGAGTGTGTCTGCTGGCTAGTAGAAAGAGCTGCTGTAGGCTGAAGAAGGCTGGTAGGAGAAATGTGATTATTAGAGTAGGAATACGGAGATGAAAATTGTTGACTATTACTGACGGAACACGGAGTAATAGTTGGGGACTGTCCATCAAAATTTCCTTCTTGATTCCCACAAAAATGCATTGAAGCATTTGCAGTTTGAGAAAACTGTTGAACAGACAGAGGCTGCTGTGAAGTCGATGGATTAGAAACTGAAGGTGGGTGATTAACACTGACTCTGAGGGAAGTAGACACGTTCACTTCCATGAAGTCTTTTGGCTGACTCAGAGCATCCTGCCCCGTGCTGTTCCTGCTCTGCTGCGGCCGTAGCGAGGCACACTGATGCTGTGGTTCATTAGCCTGAAATAAGGCAAAGTCATGGTGTGCTACAAAGCTTTTGTTTTGCTGCATAGACTGAGAATGTCCTTGGTGAAAAGGGGACCCATTTTGATTCGAAACAGTTGTGGCAGTTTGATGACCCCACATAGGACTACCATCAGCCACATCTGGAAACATCCCATTGGACTGGTTTTGCGGATGAACTGGTGAACAATTGAATTGAGAGTGTGGTGATAAGACATTGTCAGCTGAGCTATTAAAAGACTGATTTACTGAGTGAAGCTTCAGTGAATCATACTGATTCAGCTGATCAAACTCACTCATCTTTTGTTGATTTTGAGCATCTTGCACGTGGTTCAGTGAGTCTATGTGCAAAGGTTCAAATTCTGCACCCAAATTCAATTCATCAACAAGTGAAACAGGTCCAGGTTGAACAAAGGCATCATCTGACAAACCTTCTAAGGTCTCACTAAAAAGATTGGCATCATCAAAAAAATCCATCATAGGATCAGTCATCTTGAGAGGTCTGTTCTGCTTTTGCTCTCAACTCCAAATGGAGTCAATTTTGTCTCTCTGCAGTGAACAGAAACAAATGACATCCAGCGGTCACCACCTTATCCAAGGCATGCCAACAGCCATTAGTGCTTCTCATGAAACATTAGTCTTCAGGTGTTAAAGCATCCTGAGGGAGAGGAGTGAGAGGGAAAAAAAAAGAAAAATTTAATTTAATGACTCTCCTCATCCTTCCTTCCCTTTCCCAACACTTTTAAGGGTATTTGATACTTTGTTCATAACTTTAGCTAAACAACAAATCAAGTAAGTTATTCTTGCTAACGATGCCCTGTGCAGGGTTTAGAATTCCTGTCCCTTATAAAAATGCATTCTCAATGTAATGGTTTCATTTGTTTTATTTACTCAAAGAAAATTTTAGATTCTCCTTGG
>VYZR01099696.1:15486-26802 GCA_013400675.1 Oxylabes madagascariensis | reverse complement strand
GATAAAACTTGGTTGGGTAGCCTGTTTGGGTAGCCCAAATAAAAACTCATATATCCAATTTTATGTATACGTACGCATTATTTTAGATTAAAATTACTTTTCATTGGTATGCATTTCTAATTAGTTTTGAGTAATGAGCCATCCCTTTAGTAAAATCATACCCTCAACATACTGGTTTTGTTTAGAATTCTCTTTCTGCTACAGAGTTCACAGACATCATGCTAAATACTCAAAAGGTCACTGAACTATCTTGAATTTTAATTTGAAGATTAAGAAGATTTGAAACACATGGGCTTAAACTAAGTTCTCAGAACTGAGTTCCAGTCCATGACTACAGTTCCAGCTCCAAGTAAGAGCAAAGAACTGGAGCACACTGGCTTGTGTGTGCTTGCCAGACCAATCACAGCAGTCTGTTACCACACCTACACTGATCCTGCTTGCACCAAACCCTCCATGGAACTGCCTCCCTTCCTCTGCTCCCCACATGCACAAAAACTCCCTTCCTCCACCTCTCCTCCTTTTGTGCAAGTAGCTCTGAGAAATAAATATAACAAATGTAAATAAGAAAAAAAAAGGGCTACATGAATAGCTACCTATTTTTAAGGTTGTTCATGGAATTTCAAGTCAGCCAACAATACAAATGACATTTTACTTGGGAAGAAAATTCATCTTCCAATGCAACTGAAGGCAAATTTCTGCCATTCTCAACCCTGTCTGCCTTCACTGTGAATGGGACCACTTCCTTAATGAGAACAGCTTTGCTTAAGCTGAACAGAGCAAAACCAGCCCAAAGAGAAAGTATTTCACAGAACTCTGTATAAAACAAGATGGTACCAAAAAGCCCCACAGCAATGCTACTTACTGTACTTCATTAAGAGATCACTGTTAACATTAATTTTTAACTCAAGGTGAATTTATGAAGCCTCAAAACATTATTTCAGCAAGCTGTACTTAATATATGGAGCAAATACATAATCACAAACTCTGTAATGTATGAAGTAAACATAGCTTAAACTTAGCTGTTCTCCAGAGACCTAGAAAAAATTTAAAATACCAGAAGCTTTTTGAGAAAATCATATTTTCTATAAGGTCTTTTGTGGTTGTTTGTGGTTTTTTTTCCCTATTGTTTTGAAGGGCAGGTGTGTATAATACCACAAAATTTCTTCAGACTAAGTAAGGTTTATGTTATTGAGATGAAGTGTTGTTTGTTTTGATTGCACAAAATTCAGACCCTTTGCTTTGGTTGCATTCCATGTTAGAATCACTTTCTTTCCAAAACTCCAAATTCAAAATATGTATGGCAAGATGCACAGTTAAAGCCCATAGAATTGTATATATATGAGAAAATGACTCTCAAATCACAGACCAATTTTTATAAATTCTTTACCTATATGTCACTGTTTTTATCTGTAATACTAAGAGTTAGTGATTTAATTAGAGCATTAATATTTAGACATATGAATTCCAAAGTTCACTTATTAGCTTGGGTCAAAATTAAGAGCTAGCACAGGCACCTAATAAACCCTATACTGTAAAAGTTCCTGATAAACCTTTAAGACAAAAATAAGTTGCTGAAATCTTCTGAATTAAAAATATGTCACAAGATAATTAAGAAAATAACCCAAGTCAAAATAAAAAATATTCTTACCCATGAATATAGAACACATCTCTTTAAGGAAGAATTAAGAAGCTCAGAGATGTGTTTTAAATCCAGATGGATACCTCATCATCAGATACCTGAAAATGAAGCATGTGAAACAAGTCACACAATAACCAACTTCAGGAGTGTACATTCCAATTCAATACCTGAAACTCAAAAGCTCACTAGGCACCATAAAACAAGAACACCAGAATTAATACACAATCACTAGCAGCTACAATTTTGTAATTGTCTGGTAAATAGATATATATTCATTTTGTACGACTACTAAAAATAACCCAAGTCTACAAACCCCTTAGGATGAAGGGTAGTTTGTGCCACAAACCCAAAAGGTTTAGGCCAACTTTAAGGCAGGATGTAAATACTCAAAACCAACAACAGCAAAAGGAAGAGTTTTGAGGTTAGGTTTTAAAGCTGTCAGTCTGAGAAACCCTGTACATGTCTTTTAACAGCAGGGAGCTGTTTCACACTGACAGTGGACTTCAATGGGAACTGACACTGCCTTTCAGGGAGAGAATACCTGCATGACAGTTTTATCCTGTTCCTTGCCTTGGCAGTAGGTAGAGGAGCTCAATTTCAAGAGGTTCTCTTTTAATCTGGAAGAGGCTACAAAACATTACAAAGTTTAAGGGAAAATGTGCATGGGGGTGCTTCTAGGGCCACTGTGTAAAAGCCTCAAAGCACACAAAACTACTCTCTAACACTGAAAGACAGACAGAAAGTTGATATATCAACTGATAATCCAAACAAGTGTGTTTTTCCATTTCAAAAATATGATTATTGAGTCCAAGGCACCAAACATCTTCCAATTCCAATACAAAGATTCTTCTCTTCCTAAATGCAGTTTGGTGATGCTGAACACTTAAAACACTTTTGCAGAACTATTAATGCAGACCAAATTTTAAACTTTGTTAGAACACAGTGTATATTACTGCATCGAGGAGCACATTTTAACACAATTATTTCTTCTCCCTACATCTCTGAAACAATGCTGTAGCATATGTGGAAGATATAAATTGGTTATAGCAACTACTAAATCCTGCAATGTTCCAGAAAAAAAAATTATCTGGTACTAATTTGGTACATAAATTGCTACATTTATCTTCCTTCTATTATCCAGTAACTTCCGGAGATTTTTTCCAAGGTTGCTAAACTAAAATGTCTCTGCTCTGCAATAAAAGGGACACTTAATGCAGAGTATTTTTCTAAAATTCATATAAGCATGTACCCAACACATACCTAGGGGAAAGCTGCTAAAATACGTTTATCTTTGTTTACGATTTATGTGAACTGATATTAATTTTGTATCAAAACACACAGAAAACTTGCTCTAGATGTTCCCTTTTTCTGTACTGGAAATCCCATCATACAAATACAGCTCCTGTCATGCACAAGTCCTCTTCACATCTAGGAATTAAAAAAGAGTTTGAAGCTATTTAACTGTCTGGTCCTATGCAACATTTTAATCTATTTTTATTTTTGGTTTGCAATCTCTGCTTATTGGGAAGTTCTTTGTTGTCTAAATAAAGTTAAAGCATAAAGATTTTACAATACATACACTAAATGAATGGAGGCATTCAAAAATTTATTATTTAAAAAAAGAAAAATTGAAAAAAGAAAAATTGAAAACTTGCAAGCAAGTAATTTATTCAACCTGTAAGAGTTCAACAGTAAAAAAACAAACCTAATTCACCTGTAACTACCATGTAAGACAAATGCTATCTTAAGTGCTTGGCTATCCAAAACAGCTGTGTATCCTTCCTCAACTGGTTTGTTCTTGAATCCTCAAAATAAAGAGCAAAAAAGATGTTTCTTACTCTTTAGAACACTGTCCACTTGCTTGAACAGCTTCCAATACGGAGACAATTTTGGAACACTTAAAAGTTTGAAAAATCCTACATTGAAAGAAGAAAAAAACCCATATGTAACTAGATATACATTCACCAGGTCTGCAATATAGTATTCTAAATATGAAATATAAAAAATACTTCTGACAGCAGAAGATTCACCAACGATTTTATGAAGTGCCAAAGACAAATCCACACAAAAGGAACACAAAGCTTTTATAAGCTCCAAAATGGGATCTATCTCCACAGATTCTCACATAAGCTATATTGCATGTGAACTTTTAAATACACACGTATATATATGTATCTATTAAGTGTGATATGTTAAAAAAATATTCTGTAAAGATCCTTTCTTTGGGAGAATGTTTTAATGCTTGCTTTTAAATCTTGAATTGGTAAAATTAACTGATATACAAGTTATACTTTATTAAACAGAACCAGAACCAGATTTGTTACAAGTATGCATAGATCCATACTGAACTATCTTAGCAAGTTCTATGTTCTAAAAAATATCTTCCACAGTCCAACTAATATAGTATCTTCGTAAGATAATGAAAATATACATTTCTCTAAGTGCACACGTTTTCCTTGGGTTTCTTGATGAATTTCTAAAGCATTAGTCTTACTAAAAAAAAAAAAAAAAAAACAAACAACAAAAAACCCCCAAAAAACTAACTAGCAAACAACGTTTTGGCTATTTCTCTAAATATCTGCAGAAGGTGTCAGAGGATGGACCAGGCTCTGCTCCTGGTGCCCAGCAATGGGACACGAGGAAGGGCAGGAGCTGATGCCCAGGAAGTTCCACCTGGCCATGAGCAAGGACTGCTTTGCTGTGCGGTGCCCCAGCACTGAACAGACCGGCCAGAGGCTGTGGAGCCTCCCTCACTGGGGATGTTCCAGAACTGGCTGGACACAGCCCTGTGCCCTGGGTAATTCCCTTGAGCAGGGAGGTTGGACCAGATGATCCCATGTGGTCCTTTCCAACCTGACCCATTCTGTCAGTCTGTGATTCTTGTTTTGGACACTAAACCACAGATGTTTATATGCATTTTCTAACAGGAAACAAACGACTCATTTCAGTTAGTTTAGAATAGCTACCCAAATTTCTGTTTTTTAAAACATCATGTAAATTCTAATAAAACAGTTTAGTTTTGCCCAACAACCTTGTGTGCTTTTAGTCAGTTTAGTTAGTTTGGTTTTGCACAACAACCTTGTATGCTTGCTCTTCAGTCTTGGCAAATACCTTTAGAAAATTTAACAGCACCACTTGAAGACATTATTATTTTCAACTGCCTTCTTCACCTTTCTGACAAAGGTTATTGCCCTCAAAGCACACCTGCAGAACAAAACATGTAGGTGTGCATCTGCTGCTTCAGCATATAGTCTCCCAGTTTAGTTTTAACCCTTCCTCTTGTTTGTTTAACAAACCCACTAGACTTTGCATTAAAACTGCAGAAGTGTATATATATCTTCTATTTTGTCATTTATATCTTGTGGATGTTAATTGCAATAAAGGAACAATAATAATACAGAGAAGGACAACATGTTAATCTGCTGCTATTGATAGAAATCTAGAAAGATACCAGGAGTTTGGAATACCTTATTGCAAAGAACAAAGTTTATCCCCAAGTCAGTTCATTTTAGTGAAAATGGCTGTTAAGAAGTTAATGCATTTGGCCATCAGAAGGAATCCATATTAGTAACCAGTACTGCTCTTAAAATATTGCAATTTTATTTCTCTGAAGTGTACCTGTGCAGATTTTCATAAATTTCAGGAATTCACTGATTTCCTTCTGTTTCTAATACCGATAACAAAAACTTTCCATGTTTTGTTCTTCAGGTTTAAATACCACTACACCCAACTTTTTTTTCTTTTTAGTGTATCTGTACAAAATACAAATGTCTCTTTTGGAAATTTAGTTGCTAAAAGAGAGTAACATACTCAGTGTAATGTATTTATCATTTTCAGTTTACTTCTGATCACTAGAAAGAGTTACACAAACTTCCTTGTAAGTTTAAAAAGAAAATCTTCTGGCGCTGCTGAGATTTCAGATGTAAACATTACAGGCTTTCTATTGTTTTGTCATCAATTTCAGCATTACACCTTAAGTTAGACATACAAAGTATGTTTCTGAATTCTGGTATTTTTCCTCAGGAACATTTATGCCATTTTAAGATTTAGAGAAACATTCGCATTAAAAATCAGAAAAATCCTTTTTATTTTCACATGTGGCCTAAACCAAGATTTCATTACAAAAATCAGAGACAGAAGACCTCAGAGCACAGCCCTCTTTCAATTCACAATCTGATAATACAGTATCATCCAATAATTCTCATGTTCTGATAAGCATCTTTGCAACCTACTGCAAGTTTATAACCTGGAAGTACCAACTGGAACAATGCAAAGGATTGTGCCTGTTTTACAGATGCCTATGGATCCTAACTGATGAGTACAGACAGCTGTGAAGGCTTGACATTGACAGAAATCTGCACTGGAGAAAAAAAAGAGCACAATTTCAAGTCTTGACACTGCCAGATTAGGATATGCCAGCACTTTACTGAACAAAACTACTGTCTGAGGTTCAGACACCCCACTCCACACTACATTTACTGGAGTAAGGAGTTTCATCTGTATTACTGGCCTGCCCCATGCAGAGGGAGGCTGCGTACAAGTTTTCTGTTGTTTTGTTTTTTGGGGTTTTTTTTAAGTATTTCTAAGGAGATTTGATATGAAAGTTTCCTAAAAGAGTTCCTCCCAGGCACATGTGAGGCAAGACACTCTGAGTTCACAATTTGTTCAGTATACTGTACTTAAATTAGGAAATCAGTTACAACTAATAACTCAAGAAAAACATCATTTCTCATCTTGTCTCATGATTTCCAGCACAGTCAGGACACGTTCCTGAATTCACCTGCAACAGACAGAGACTCCAGACAACTTTGACTGTGACATCAATACTCTGTTACAAGAGTCTGAGAGTCAAAATGGACTTCAAAAAAACTTCCCCAGTTAAATGGGACAATACTCATCTCTTTGTCAAGAGTATTTATGAATTAATTCTTACGAACTTACCTAAAAACCTGTCTCTGAAGCTAAATTTAGGTTTAGCTTATGAAAAACAGCAAAAAAATACTTTGAAGAACTACATGCTGAAACCAGCAACGTCATATTACATGGAGTCAAGCCCACTGTCTCACCTAACACTGTTTTTCATGTAGGTGGAAGCCATAACTACAGTAGCTTTACTACAGGGTAATTGAAAACACAAATATATTGTATTGAATTCTCGGATTTCCAATAACATATGGAATATCAGATGGGCAGACTTTCATGGCATTACACAAATGAAGTCTTTCTGAAGCTTAAAAGTTTCTTCAGTAGGGTGTTAAGTATCAAATGTAATAAAACCATTTCTCTTCAAAAGCCATTTAGAGAACAGATTTTGGAGGAATTCCTGAATTTTAGTGACCAGCAGAAAAGAGTGAACAAGCCTTTTAATACTGCTCACGCGTCACAAGGAAAAGTGCCCAAGAAAACACTGCAGATGGAAACAATTTGGTAACCAGAGTTACATTTTCTAATATGACTCAGATAAAGAACAAAGTCAAAATTACTATTTGTCTCCAGAAAAAAGGATGGGAACATTTTTCCATCTTCCTACAAATTCTAACTGTTGATTTAAGATAAAATATCACTTACAAAGAGAAAGACGCATGTACACTGCCAGCCTAAAGACATTAATATTTGGCAGTGCCTGGATAATCTGTATGAATGAAGTTGAATATTTCAACACATCTGCTCACTGACAGATGCCATATCTCACCAATGAGTTTCTGCTGAATTCTGACTTTTAAAAAAATGCTTCCTACCTTGTAACATTTTTCTTGCAGCTTAGAAAGTGAATATAATGTAAAGTCAGCACTGAAAGTGGAGCTTGGATCCAAGGTGCATCCAAAAGTAGTCTTTTACTTGATCACTAAAGCTCACTCTAAGACGTAGCAGAGTATAGGTCTGAATTCTATTACATACACATTTTAAAAGTACTCCTAAGGTCCTTGTGTTTCTGAAGTCAAGATAAATCTTCATTACCCACACTGTTAAAAAATATTTAGAATTGGTCTTCTGCAAGTTTTCAACACTGCAGTTACTCAAAAACACAGTCATTGTAAACCACATTATACATTTTTCTTACACTTCTAGAAAAAAATACTGCTTAAAAACGATCTTTCCTCCCTGCACTACTGTAAGTAAGAAAGTTGTGTGTTCAGCTCACTCTCACATTTATGAACTGGTCAGATTGAAAATGGGAATCCTGCTGCTCCTTCAGCCAAAGCAAAAGCTGCAAATACTTTTCAGTTGCTGTTTCATCAGCAAAATAATCACTTCTTAGCATGACAATTTCTTTTGCTGAAGGAGAAAGCCAATACTTCAACAATATAATAATGTTAACTATCAGTTCTTGAAGGTTTGGCTACATAAACAGCTGGTTTCTTCATCACCCATTCCCTGTACTCAGATGCCTCACTTCTGACTACAGGAAGAGCACTGGGAAATAAAGTGGGAGCCCAAGGAAGTGTGAGATTTCAAAGTCTTTATTAAGCTCACAGCTCCATGGTTTGGTAGAGCTAAGACCATTAAAAGGACAACTCTAGATAGGTCAGTGGAAGAATATAAAGTATTGACAAAATTAGCGTTAGGAAAGAATCTGGGCGTCATGGGCTACTGGACTTCAGTATGTTTCAGCTGGATTATTATAAACACAAGTACCAAGCATTACTGAGAATTCAGTTCATATATAACGGTGGAAAGAAAGAGAATACTGCAATCCAGTGATGAATAGGATATGCCATTTGACTCCATCCTAAACTGCATGAGAATTATCAAAGAAATATGATGATGCAGGTATTTGGGCAGTTCTTTCTACAAGACTCATACAGAAGAAAAAAAATGCACTGTAGGGAATCTGAACCCATAAAATACATAATTGTCCAGCTTACCTGTACTTTTGAAGTGTCTGAAGGATGCATATACCGTAAATATAGGGAATACTTTTATTGTAAGATACATTAAACCCCCCCCCCCTTAAAACTAACGCTATAAACCAAGTGAGAACAAATGTGCATCTACATACTTCACAGGTTTCAAAAAAAGGCAATTTTAAACCAGCATGTCAATCTTTTGGGTTTAATCTGCCTGCATCATTAACTTATCTCACTCAAAAAAGAAACAAATGAAAATGGTCTGGTTTGGGGTCTCTGTAGTCTCTCAGTAGCGGTTCATGTCATGTATCTTTCAAATAACACCACTAGGAATACTTTTTAAAAACCATACTCTGCCTTCATCAACATTTTTGCATAACTGAATTCTTGGACTAATCTTCAGGAGCATTTAGTACAAGCAGCTCATGTGAAATGAGAAGGTGCTGAGACTCCTCAAAATTCTTGAAGAACTCTAAAACTTCAAATTCCACTTCTTTTTACTGTAAAAATGATAGCCTTACTCTGAGTGGCATAAATTAGAACAGCTTTACCATGAAAAGCAGCATAAAGTCATATAAATACAACAATTTGGTTAAATACAAATAAGCAAGTTAGCACAGAGTAAACCAGCACAGATGTGTTGTAACTACTTAGGTGCCTGTCCTTGTCATCTTATAAATGCAAAGTAAATTGATGCAGCTTACTAACAGGGAAAGAAAAAAAAGTTCCTTCACATTTACTTCAATGTTAAGAGTCCACAATGGCCCTTAACCACAGAGCTGTTGATACCTGAAGTTCACATCCTACCTTGCTTCCCACCAACTTCTCCACGTGCCCGTGAATTATGGGCAAAGGGCCTGGCACCCTGATCCCCGAATTAACAGTCAAAAACACGCATTTTAAATCTTGCTCTTTGGTTTACACAGTCTGGGCATTGAAGTCCATGGCACTTTGGAAGCCTCATGACAGATGCAGGAAGAATGAAAATGTCATTATTAGTTACAGGTATAAGGTGTTGAGGCTGTGTAGAAACTACTAAACCCAAAAGTTATTAATTTCTACTCTTTCTTTAACAGTTCACAAAGTCTAAGATAGGAATAATTATTGGTTTTAAAATATTTACCTTGTGAAATTAACAAAAAGTTGATCTGTGCAACAACAAATTAAAATTCAGAGACAGGATAAAAACCCAGATTTCACTCAAAAATGATTGAATATTAATATTCTGGTTTGAACTATAAGCATATGTGTAACTGCACACAAATGATTACATATAAAAGAAGGTGAAAAAATTATTTTTACCTCACACCTGCCAACTGGAAACTTGATGGTGTGGAATGATCCAGGTTTAAAAACAGTTGCACGGAGCTCTCAGGAGGAGCCTGGTTCTCCGGAGAGAGGAGGGTTACTTTTTAAGGCTACTTCTTAAAGTCTCAAAAAATACATAAGAGAACTAGAAACCCTATCCTGTCACACATATTGTTACTTTGTCCCCCACCAGCACAGATTGTAACACTGAAGGGTTCAGCTGTCTTCTACATAATGGAGGGAGACCAAGCTATATTTTTTCACACTGATGAAGTTAAATGGCTTTCATGAACTGAAGGAAGTTCTCAACTACCAAAGATTCAAGGCACTTATGATACAACAGTGAGGAGAGCAAACCATTTCTTACAAACTGAAAAGTGTGTGCATCAACCTTGTTGTCAAAGCTAATCAGCCAAAAAGAGAGAATTCAGAATCCTTTCTACCTGGCTTTTATCCCTGTTCACAAAAATTTGTGTGTAAAGAAGGAATGAAGAGGTTTTAACCTTTCAGCGTGTTCAGCCTCAGTAGGAAATGTGATAATTTCTCCACTTCACTAGAATAAAGATGCATGCCACTTATCCACCCAGTGCCATCTACCAACAGTACCGAACCGGCCTCGAAATCCTCTCCTTGTCATCCCCGGAGGAGTTCAGCTTGCAGCCCCTACCTGTAAAACACCAGTCTGTAAATTCTAACCCTGCACTTTGACAGCCAAATCCCGTTTTAAGTCTCCACCCATGCAGTGGGAAACTGTGGCCATGCACCATCAGCTCTTCTCATCCCAGAAATCTTGCAGCACAGTAGGACAGCAGGCTGCATGCCCATCTCCATCTCTCCCAGACACACCTCACCCAGTGTCAACCCTCCCCTGTCACCTTCCTTTCCCCTGCTCCCACGGATCCTGCTGTGGTCAATCCAAGCCGGTGGGGCTGCCAAACTCAGCTCCTCTTTTTCTTACTACTTCTCTTACCCTAGGAAATTATTTTAATTCCTCCCTCTACCCACCTCTATTATCTTGTGTGGTGAGAGGCCGGGTCTGCCATGCCCACCGTTCTGCCTGGAGGCTCTGCATCCCTTCCCTGCCTCGCACTCCCTTCCTAAACGACACAAGGTGGCCAGGGACGAGGTGGGTGCCCTCCCTGCCTTCCTCCACCCAGCCCTTTTCTCTCACTGCCACCTCCTCGGCGAGGGAGAGGGACATGCAGCCTTTTCCTCCGACTTCCCAAAGGAGACCAGCCCTCGTCCCTTCGCCCTGCCATCTTCTTACCTGTAGGAGGGCAGGACGCTCAGAATCTCGCCCACCCCGCGACCCCGGACAGGCCCAATTCCTCCGCTCAAACTTGGCCCCCACCCCCGGCCAGCCCTGGGCGCCGCATCCCCGGGTGCCCCCGCCGCCTCCATCCCGCCCGCTCCGCCCGCGCCGCCCCCGGGAGAAGCCTGGCCCGGCCGCCGCCCCCCTTCCTGCTCCCGCCTCCGCCGGCGAGGTGCGAGGGGCCGGCGCGGAGCCCCGCGCCCGGCGGT
>VYZR01099682.1:33958-46848 GCA_013400675.1 Oxylabes madagascariensis | reverse complement strand
TTCAAGACTGTAAGTTAAGAGAGTCCACCTTAACTTTGGAACTTAAAGGGCAAATACGAATATCAGCAGCTTTGTTTCAAACTGGTGCATTTCTGTTTTAAGCTGAGTAAAACAAAAAACCACAAACCCAAACTGTGGCTGTATAGCTGTAGCTGTTTCCCTGAGTTCTCAAGTAACTTCTCAGTTACTTGATTGTAACTGAAAATGCAGGAGGGGAGCTTGGAACCCTCATCCTAACCCATGTTTCAATGACCACAGGAGTCTGAAAGCAGTTACAGCTGCAGCTCACTTGTTCAGTGACTCACATGGAGAAAACTGTGGAAATGAGCAATATCTCACTTGTGTGAAACATCATAAAGCATCTGTAGTTTGCGATGTAATCCCACAAAACTATGGGATGTTTAGCTGAAATGAGTGGCTTTATTTCCTTTTCAGGCCCTCTAGTCTTTACACCAGTTAGAATTAGTAACCTGTCTCTGCTCAGAGGCTGTTTATGGTCAGAACTGTTGTGTACCTATTTTTCAGGCTGAAGAATTTGAATTCCTGCAGAACAGTGCAAGAACAGAATTTTTTGAAAACTGTAAATATTGTAAATACATTGTTATTTCTGTATGTAGTGAAGAAAGGATCATTCTATTTAATTACTGTTTGTTCTTAAGAGAATATGTGATGTTCATATATTTGTATTTCCTCTACAAGATCGAAAAGAAACCATAACCTAAGCATGCCTGTAACTGGTACAGCATTGTTGGGCTGTGACACTGGCGTGGTGTACTCTACTGGCTGTTTAAGTCGCTGTTGATTGTGTAAGTGGTGTTACAGATCTGCTTTGCATACACAAAACAGGTTTTGCCTTTTTTAGAATGCAGCAATGGGTGCAGCTGTGGCATTGGCTTGTTGGACTTTGAAGGCACCAGAACACACACTTATATCAGTACCTGATAAGCTTGTGCTGTGAATAAGTACTTATTGGATATTTTTATCCAGGTTTGAATTTGTATAATAGTTTTTTAGCTTTTTCTAGGCAGACTGGGAGATTCAAAATACATGAGGCAATGTTTCAGTCAACCAGATGTTATTCTCAGTTATTTTCATGCTGTTTAAATGCAAGCTGCTTTTAAATCTGACTTTTGCAATTAACGTTAAAAAAACTGACCAAACAAAAAAACCCCACCACGACCTGGAGCGTGACTGAGGAACATAAATAACTGGCCTAGCTGGACAAACCCAGTTAACTCTTACTTAATAAGATCTGTAGATGGAGTAGGACTTGGTGTGCACACCCAGGGGTTTTGTAGGGAAATTTATTGGAACACAATTGCTTCAGGCTGGGGAGAGGGGCCAGTTCCTCCTGCCCATTTCCATCTCTTCAGTGAGGATCACACGGGGTGTCTCAGTACTACCACAATCAGCTCTTGCTCTTTGTAACTGAAAATGCTGGTTTGCAAAATATTTTTATTTATTATACTTAGTGAGACTGTAGCTATTAGAGTCAAGTGGTGGTTTTACAATGGAGTAACTAATGGCACAAACAAAAGATCTCTTTGTTACTAGCTCTGTGCTGCTTGTTAATATTCTGTGCTGATATTAGCAGAGAACACACAAATGCTTTTCATTTCATTCTGTACAAACCCATCCAGCTGGTTTAGTGTGACCATTGCTGACTACTGCAATATCCAAAATTTACAATGGGCATCTATAAAATGAATATGTTTGTACTGCAAACACTGAACTGGAGTTAATGCTTCCATTTTTTTGTTTGAGACCAAATTACTCCTGTAGAACCAGTCAGTGAAACAAAGCCAGCTGAAGAGCTAAGCACTTCCACGTCTGAAATTGTAGCAACTGAAGACTTGAGAGATCTTCTCTTTTGTGTATGTTCCCTGTATTGTCTATAGCCATCACTGCTTTTCTGTTGCTCTGTTCTTTTGGAATACTTAAATTGATTTAAAATGCCTATGTTGGAGAAAAGGGATTTGTTCTGATGGTATGAATGGTTTGTTCTGATATGCCTGTGCTTCCTTAACCTGTCTGGAGAAAAGCACATTATAAAGAAATGCTGTTTTACCAGTAAAATAACTTTCCACACTTGAATATATTTTGTAAATTTTTGGAATTGTTTAAGACCTCTTGTAAGATTAATTTTAAAAAACTAAAACAAGAAAAAAAAAATAACACCAAAAAACCCCCAAACCTACCGGTTACTCTACCTTTTTTTTTATTATTATTACTAGAAATTTTCATAGCTTGTTCTTATGATATTAAAAGTGCAAGAAATAATTTGTGGCTTCCTTATCTTTGCTAGTTGTGTTGTAGGTGTGAGTTCTGATTGTTGCTGAGTGCTGCTGTGGGGCACTGTGGAACAGGCTGGCAGCTCTGTCAGGGTAAAATTGTCTGGAATAACCCTGTGGCAAATGCCTTGCCAAGAGCACTCTCAAGCAGTGAATGCTGAGCTGCCCAAAGGAATTATTTCAAATTAACTTATCCATCTAAAATTTACTGAAGTTTAGACCATTCTCCAACACATACCTGGATGAAGTCGAACAAAATTTGAGCCAGATCAAATTGTAAATATTTTCACTGAGAACATGTTGTGCTGCTGCCGTTTCTAACCTGGCCCTTCCACCCCATGACAAAGCTGCCAATCCTCCAGAGGGCCAGAAGGGAGCATCCTGCAGCAACAATGGACCTGCTTCTAATTCCATGAAATGCAGCCCCCACCAACAGCACTGAGGTCAGGTAACAAGGTGTAATACAGATTTTAAAGGCGTTAAACTAAGATCTAAACATGATAGACCAGAGAGGTCTGTGTGCATAAGTAATCATGGAATGGTTTTGTTTGGGAGGGACCTCAAAGTTCACCTGGTTCCAACCCCCTGCCATGGGCCAGGTTCTCCAGGACCCCACCCTTGAACACTTGCAGGGATGGGACATTCAAAACATCTTGGGGCACCTCACCACGCTCACATTGGAGAATTTCTTCCCAACAGTTCAACTAAATTTCTTTAAGCTCATCTCCCTCCAACTCCTTGCCATGGGCAGGGACACCTTCCATTAGACAAGATTGCTCCAAGCCCCATCCAACGTGGCCTTGAACACTTCAGGGATGGGACAACCACAGCTCCCCTGGTGCCAGGGCCTCACCACCCTCACAAGAATAAATTTCTTGTAATTTCTTTCTAATATCTAATCCAAATCTCTCCTGCAGGAGAAATCATCCAGCACCAAGTGACAAAAGCAGAGCAGTCAATAGCAAGGGCTCCCAGAGCAGGTTTGCTGTTGAGGGGCACAGAAAAGCAAGGAAATTTAGCTGGAACAAGGGTGGGGTAGTGGAGCTTGAGCAGCAACAGCTGTGGTGGTCTCATACCCAGGGGCAGAATTAATTGGGGTCACTCAAACAATTGGTAATCAGCTTTCCTTAATCAGAAAAGCCTGGAAAGAACTGAATATTACCAGGTGAGTTCTGGGTGGTTCCCAGTCTGGCTGGGCTGGAGAGGGTCCTGAGACAACGGACAGGTGAGTTTTCTTTGTTTTTTTTTTTTTTCCCCTCTTGCAAAGGTCTGTGCCCATAGTTAAAGGTTTTTTGAAATCCTATGAATGCTCTGAGGGTCTCAGATTTTTCCCTGCTCGCATGTTGCTTATCAGGTAACTCTAATTTCAATTGTCATTATTCATACAGGTGAGTGTGGCAGTTGCATGTGTTAGAGTCACAATCTTGCCAGCGTTTAGATTACCTGTGATAATCAGCTTCATTAGAACACTTTATCAATCTAGAATGGGTTTCATTTTCTTCAAAACGTGTCTCTCCCCAATAAAGGTGTAGCAAGATTCAACCTATTACAGCACCCAGTGGCAAAGCAGTAGTGCAAACATTACCCCATTTCCGTCAGAACTCATTCAAATTAAATTCTGTGAAAATGACAGGCTGAGTACAAATGTCTATTTAATATAGTCAGCCCTGGTCCTCCCTGGCTGATGTACTCATAAAGCAATCACTAATATATATATAATGTTTTGTTAATCCAGGTAAGTCCACACAGAGTTTTACTCTGTGTATTGTTTGCAATTCCATGTGACCAGTGACTGCAAGTTTTGCTGATTGCATTTTGTAGATGATATTTGTACCATCTTAAGCAAAAAAACCACCAGATTTATTATTTTTAAGCTTTGAGTGTGTAAATTTTAGCCTTTGAAAAGAAAATTGCTTTACTGTCATATAAAGAGCTTAGCCATGAGGCAGGCTCAGTATGAACAAAAAGAAACCCCACCACAAACAAAAATAACCAAAACCAAACAAAGCCAAGGTACGAACCAACAAAAACCCCAACACACCAGAACCAAATACATAATGAGAATTTATTTCTTGTTTTGCATGTAATTGCAGAACAACACTAATTTCTTGTTAGAATACAACCTAGTTATTTGAAGCTATTGTTCTGAGATGTGGTAGATGCGGTCTTTTTTTTTTTCCTACAGAAAATGAGTGACCCACATTCTGACCTGGTGCTCTGTTCCTTTTTTAGCCTGCCAGCGTGCTGGGAATTGCAGCTGGTGCTGGGGGAGCGGGCAGGCAGCGCCCTGTGGGTTCTGCGGAGTGTTGGGAAGGGCACTGCAGCTGCATGGGGTGGTTAAACACCCTCTCACTGCTCTTAGGGCAGTAACCCTTTCCCTCTTTAGACTCTTATTTTTTCCCTTTTAAGCCACTTAATGACATCTGCCCATTACAGGCAGCATTCCTGTTGTGGCATGTGCAGGACCCTGCCAGCCCCACCCACGGGTCTGGGCCAAGGCTGTTCCTCAAAGGCTTCCTTGAACTGTCACCGAGGCTCTGAAGACTTCCAGTGGCAGAGATCTTGGGTGACTGGTTCAGTGTTTAGTAAGAAATTGGTTTTAAAACACCCAATCACCCATTTCACTTTGTGCTTATTCCCTGTTCTTTCTCCTTCCCCAGGGCCAGCTCTTTGTGCCTTTGTCAGGGTAACAGTGCAGGGAGTTGCAGGTTGATCATCTCGTGGCATGTGCCATTCCTCCTCCTAAACCACTCTAATCTTCCCTCCCAGCTGAAGCTTTCCAGTCCTCCTGTTGTGGTAGTTACACTCTGGCTTCCTCTAGACAGACCCTGGCTTTTGACATATAAAATCTTACACCAGATGTGCCCAAACTGGATTTTGTTTCTCCTTGAACTTGTCTCCTCATTCTTACAAGGAGGATTTAAAATTCTTAACCTGCTTTCAGAAGAACTTTGAGCATTCCAGAACTCTCAGCAGTACATGAACCTCTCCCTCACATTTCAGTCCATGGTGTATGTCCTTTCAGCCCAGCACAAGATAAACAGCATTTGGAACATCTGTAACTATCACATAATGATTTTAAAAGTCATTTACTATCTCTTCATCTGCATCCTAGTTCCTTCTTTTTAATGGCAAGAATTAAACGCTCTTGCTCATTCTCCTTCTCCTCCACAAGCTCTGTCACAAAAAGGATTTAGAATTCATTAAAATGAAGGATAAAGTTCTTGCCCAGCTGCAAGGTATTTGCAAACAATCCCCAGATTTGAAGACAGGCTGATGTAATCCTTCCCCTTCTCCAGAGGTGCTGGAAAATGGGATGATGTAGCAAATTGTCTTTTGCAGTACATCCACCTCTAGTTCATTCCTTGCAAGAAAAACCAGGCCCACTGGAGGCTTGGTTTTTATTACCTCAGGATGGACTCACTGCTGCTGCTTTGAGCAGTCTTTGTAAGGCAGGCTCAGCTTCAGACAGAACGTGAGGCACAGAACAGGAACCAGACAGCTTGTGCAATATAAAATCCTCCAGAACACAAACTTGTTGAACCATTGAAGTTGTATTCCACTTTTGAAATGTTAACATTGTGTATGTGTGTATATATATTTTGAAAATAGCGATCCTCAGTCAACCAAGACACAGAAGATAAAATGCAATTCATACAAATACATTCATGGCTTAAAAAAAATACTCTTTTAACCTGCTGACAGCCTTGAGTATCTTTCTTACATGTATTTCACTTTAGTGATGCTATTAGGCTGACTAAAGGCTATTTAATAGAGACCAGTTTTAAAACATGGAAAATTTGGTAACATGGCTCCAGGACCAAGTAATTTTAAAAGTTTCTACTGATACAGGAAGTATTTGCCTGTTGTCAAAAAACAACTGTGTGTATCTTAAAAAAAAAAAATTAATTTTTTAGAAAAGCTATCTCCTCTTTTTTTTAGTGACTCTTGTAGTTTCATGCAGAACTGGATACTGTCACCTTTATATACCAGATTTTCTCTCTCTTTCCCCTCGGGGTTCTTGGAAGGTGAGCTGGCAGTGTTCTGCACTAGCCAGAGAAAATGATGCGTGGTGAAGTTTGAAGTTGGTCCCCAGGAGAAGGGATGGTTTACTTGAAGAGTGTAAAGCCATCATTTCTGTTTGCCAAAGTCTATTTTAACTGGAAAATAAAAATACACATACATGCAGAAAAGGAAAAACTTGTCCTGAAATTGCAAGCTCGTGTGTTCGAGAGAAGCAACGTACAAAATCTTTTACTTTCTGTACAGTGACAATACCAAATAATTTTTTTTAAACCATCATATACACAACACAAATATTATGAATAGAAATCTATAAATACTTTCAAATGAATTTGCAATATAGAGCAGTTGAGGGCCACAGCTGTACAAAAATGTAAGCAACATATATAAAACGATTAAGAAAGTGCAAAGTAGAACAGTATCAAGAGCCTCCACTTTTTACAGCACTTATGGTTCAAGTGTGAAGAGCTGGCAGGGATGCAGGAGCTCAGTTACAATTCCAAAGAAGACACAGTACAGGATTCGGCACACAAAATGATGAACTATTATTAAATTCTACCTTCCTCCTTCTTCACATCTATGACTTCCAGTTAATAAGAGAACATTTTTATAATAATTTCTGTAGAGAGTGATTTGTCCCTATTTACAAGTTCCCAGGAAACAAAGATTCCCTGGCCACAGACTACTTTTCGGTAAGTAAAACAAGGCTAGACAGGGAAACCCCTGTTGGTTTCTGGTTGCCTTGTCCTGCTTACCACAGTTAAAAGGTGAACGGAAATTCCTTCCAGAAAGGAATGCAGAGAGTAAAACCTGATTCTCCGAGTTACATCCAGGTAACCTGCAGCAGTACTCACGTGTGTGTGAAGGTCTAGAGAATCAGTGCCTTAAAAACATCACCCACCTCTCAAAAAACCCCACCCAAACTGCTCTGAGTTTCAACTCTGTTTAGAGACCACTGCCCCTCAGTTTCACAGCTGTTTGCCAGTCCAGATGCAAGTTCTGCATTCTGCACTGATTTCTCAGCAGCAACCCCAGAGCAGTGCAAGTCTTTGTTTTCTTTTCCACTCTGCATCCAGTGGAAAGCTCTGCTTGAATTAAAATGCAATTAAAAACCATTTTGGTGAGCTGGAAGTTGAAATAGTTAATTCAATGCTCTTGAGTGAAATTTCTTATGACTTCTTTTTAGAAAGCTTTTCAGTTCACCTTTATTTCAGTAAGTGTACTTTCTATTCTTTTGTAGGCACTGTAAATATTCAAGATATCGATGTGCAGAAGAATCCATCCATTCTCAGGCAGTGCATTATTAGTGATCTCTAGCAAGTTCTTGACTACTGCTGTTGTCTTGGTTTTGTTTTTAAATGGAGAAGGGTAGACATTAGATACTCCTTTTCCCTCCTTGCTAGAGGGAAGTATCTCATTACAAATGTCTTGTTATGATAGAAGAATCATCACAATTACATTATTTTTTCCTCTTTGAAATACAGGCCAGACTTCAGCACGAGTTACAGAGCAGTTGTAAACAGTCTGAATATGCTAGAGAAACAACAAAATTACCTGGTCACACTGCTTCACATAATGATGTCTGTCTCGAAACTGGAGATGATCACACGAAACTCTATGAAGACCATCAGTGTCTAATCTGCTAATAATTAAGAATTTGGAGTCTAAGATAGTCTCTGTTTTACTTGATAGAGATTACAGAAACAGTCATCCATTTCGTGGATCTTCTGAATGTGTGATATCTACAGCGCACACAGACATCCAAATCTGAGGCATGAGAAGGAACCACCTGCACAGCTGCCAGGCCAGCAGGGCTGTTTATTTGCCTCCATACATTCTTTCAATGTCGTTGAGGTAATGGTTCTTCAGTTCTTTCCTTTTCAGCTTGAAAGCATCTGTTACCAAGCCAGTCTCGGGGGTCCACGGTTCAGGGCTCAACCGCACCTTGATGGGGATTTCAAACCTCTCTAATTTCACTGCAGGGACAACAACAAAGAGAAGCAGGACTGTGATTACAAAGCCAAATGAAACACTAATTCATGTTCCCTAAAAATCTGGGCAGCACCCTGCAGCTTGTATAATATGGTGTCCTGCCTAATGAAATAAACTTACAGAAGAGCCACAGGCAAATTTCATCCTGCCCCATCGCTGAGTGCTGGTTAGTGTGCAAATAATATTAAACACTCTGTGTTTAGAGCATGTATTGGATGTGACAATGCAAAATCTAAAGCTTGAAACAAATGACTGAGTAGCCTGAAGCTCTGAGACTACTGCCACAAGAGCACACACTGAGATCTACAGTTGTATCTTTGTTACAGGAATGGAATAACTATCTTAACTCAGACTAGCTGGAATTGCTTCATATTTAAATTATCATGAAGTGCTTGTACACTTTTCCTACTTGAATGTTTCTTTCCTATATTTTTCATTCCTAAAAGTCTGTTTAGAGTTCAAAACAAAGGGACTTCTTTGTAGTTTTGTTCCATTAGCCACTTATTTTCCCTTCAGTGGCTTGGCACTGGCACAGCCTCATTGCAACCAAGGCTGCTTCTCTCTCTTGCACAGGTAATAGCTCAGGAGAGGGGAGCAAGGGAGGAGAAAGGGAAGGGCAGGAGCAGCAGAACAGCACAAGGAGGTGCTGCAGGTGCCCAGTAGTGCATGGAGGTTGGGGATGGGATCCACAGACAAGGACTTGGAGCTGAATTCCAGCACAGCCCCTGGAGGGCAGCAGAAGTGGAGCCAGCAGCTCCTCTGCCCTTCTGACTTCAGCTGCCTCTCACTCCGGTGTCTGCCTGCTCATGATGAAGGTGCACCATGCTCTGCTGAGAATGAGAAGTACTTCTTTAAAATAGTTTTGAAAAAAGTTTCACATAAATCAGTTGTATCTCAATAATAGATTACTGTCTAGAAGGCAGAAAGAATGTATAAGCAAAGGGTTTAAGTACACAAAGCTATAAGGATACTCATTTGCCCAAATCACAATAAAAATGCCCAGGGATTAAAGTGTTTAAACCCAAGCCTTAAACATATGGATTGATTTATTATTTTCAAGGTAAGACTTTATAAGTGCCTTTCATTCTTGTTTTCTCATTTTCAAAAGGCAGATTCTCCTCTAGTGCTTAGCATGTGCTTAAGTACAGCTTTTACTGCTTCCTCGTATGAGGTGCCAAGTGCTTTAGAGACTTCTTCCCCACTGAGTTTGTTCATTTTTTTGTCCCATAAAGGACTGATGACACTTCTGATGGTTCAGTCCCACAGCAAGGAGCAGCAGGCTTTTAAGGCTCTCCAACCACAAGGATCTTGGCTGTTCAAAGCTGTAGGGAACAAAGTTGTATGGAGAAAAAAATGCTTTGAAATCTCTTGCTTAACCAGTTTCCTTACCAGCAAATGCCTTGCAACTTTTCTTCCAATTAACAGCTCTTTTGGACCTCATTTTAACCATATCAGACAAGCAACTTGTCTGCAGAATTTAGTTGAAAAAAACCCTTCAGATATTTTGTAAAAAATACAAGTAGTATAGTAACCAATAGTACAGCAGTATTATGTAAATTCCTGGGATAATATGCAACAATTTCACGTTGTCTTTGCCAAACTAAACTGTTAAATTTTGGCAGATACAGAGGGACTGGAAGGAGGAGCAGTTAATGAGGATAATGACAGCTTTTGCTGGATAAGCCCCCACGGCCAGCAGGATGTGCTGTGGTACTCACTCTTGTTTGCCACTTCTTTAATCTCTCTCAGTATTTCTGCTTCCATTGTGGGATTGTTACAAATGTCCACCCAGCTGCCACTGATGCCCTTCTGCTCAGCCAGGGCTGTCAGCTTCTTCTGGTTAGGGACCACAAAACTGATCACGTAGGACTGGTCACTACAGAGGGGCAAGGGAAGGAAGGAAGGAAAAAATCCAGTCAAGACTTTGATTTCAGGGTGTAAATTACCTCTGTTGCACCCACAAATGCTTTCTGAACTGGAGCTATTCCACCATACAGAATCCTGCTTGTGCATTAAGTCTTCACATCTGATGGTTTATCAAGAGGACTCTAAGCTGGTTTACAACATCAGGTTTGATCAGAATAAAGCTTTGCTGTCATTTCACTCATGCACATCTCAGTTTAGCTCCCCAGCCAGAGCTGGGCTTTAACCACTTCTCTGCAGTTCCCCCTCACCAAGGGAGAGAGGGGAAGATGCTGGGACTACTAAAATTCATTGGAAAGCTTTGGATCAGGTGCTAAGTGTCCAGATTTTCCCTGGTATTCTGACAGCCAAAACACATGCTAAATGTAATTATAAATAATAATATAGACCTGCTTAGGGAAGGGATGGAACAGAGGAGTATCTGGATAGGAGAAATGCCGACAGAAAAACAGGTCATTTCTTCAGCTTTTAGGGAATCTGGGAACCTGTGCTTCTTCAGACATGCTGCTTGGAACTTGTACTCTGATGGAGGGGTTATTAGAAGGAAACCATGAAAAACTAGTTGGATCAGAGCCTGGACTTCATGTTTACTCTAAACAGAGTTTTTAATTAATTCACTCTCACCTTTTGGCATAAGCACAGATATTGTCAATCAATGGGCAGTTCTTCAGGGCTGCCTCTACTTTGCCCAGAGAGACATATTCTCCTGCTTGCAGCTTTACCAAGTCCTTCTTACGATCTGGGAGTCAGGGGAAGGGAAAAAAAGAAAACCTGGTTTCATTTCAACTTTAGCATTTCCACACACTCATCTCCATACATACCAGGTATGTCTTTTGTGCTACACCAGATCTTAATAGATAAATTTTAAAGCAGCTAATTAGCTGCCAAATTTATAAAGATTTCTGTAATGAAGTGTTATAGCACTTCACTTTTTGTCACACAGCTTGTAGGAAAGGACTCTGATTTTAAAGCTTTGTAATTAATACAAAAGTTAATCTAGTATTTGAAGTCCATGTGCTAAATTTAGATGATGGCAATGTTACAGGAAATGGCATCACCTCCAAAATTTTACTACAGCTGTGAGGACTTTTGGAAATGTGTTTTACACTGATTCTGTAAATAGGTAACCTCAAGTAGATTAACCCAGGCAAAGCCAACAGTATTAATAACATGTTTCTAATTATGGTTACATAATTATGGTACAAATTACGGTTATAATTATGGTACAATATCTTGTAACACATTAAGGTATCAAAAACTGAGGCCCACCTATGATCTGCAGACACCCATCTGGATGAAATTCCCCAATGTCCCCTGTGCAGAACCATCTCTGGCCATTCTCATCAACAGAAAACTCTTCTGTTGTCTTCTCTTCGTTCCTAAAATACCCCATGGAGACGTTGGGTCCACCAATTATAATTTCCCCTCTAGGATTAGGCTTGTCTTTATTTGTATAGCCCCCTGAAAACAACAGCAATTATTTTATTAAATTATTTTTATTAAGTCCCAAGCAATTATTGTTAATTTATATATCCTTCTACCAAAAAAATACTTTGAAACTTAAGCTTGAAGTTAAAGCACACTAACTGATGACTTTTATCAAAGATAAAGAACAATTACTTCATATCCTACACCCAGCTAAGCAGACAGGCAAAGATACCAGCTAGGCAGGGGCTAAATTAATTATTCTGAAATCAAAACTATTACTACTCTCACCTTCTTGCCAGTCTCTCAGTTTTATTTCACAGCAAATAAGAGGAGCTCCAACTCTGCCAGTGCTGTAATCAGCAACTTAGGGAGAGAACAAGAAAGAAAAGCAAGATTTGTTATTTGAAATACGAATAGGACATATCTCAAGTTGCTTTTCTGCAGAGCTACAGCTGTAGTACTGTAGCTGTGTTTTGACTTGTTTTAAAAAAATTAAGAATCACCAAATGCCCATCTGTATCTGTTTCTTAACCGCTGTATTTCCACAGGTGTTTTAGGTACCTTCTGTGATGGTTCCAGCTCCACAGGTTTCTGTCAGGCCATAGCCTTGGCCAACAGGACAGCAGAAACAGATGTTCATGAATCTTTGTGTCTGAGGGGAGAGTGGTGCTCCTCCAGAAAGCATCATACGCACGTTCCCTCCCAGCAGGGCCTTCACTTTTTTAAACAACAGTCTTGAAAGAAGGCAAAAAGCATTAAAAATTATTCACTTAGCTCATTCTTTTAAGACACAAAATTTCCTTCTTTCCTATCTGGGACACCTTAAAAATGAACTTTTCCCCAGATTTTAGTAGACAGCAGGGCTAATCCAAACCCATTACATCCTGTGTAACACTTGAGGAGGCAGAATTCCCCTTGCTCAACAAACATTCCAGTTTGATCACTAAAAAAAGCAATGAATGCAATGAAAATGAACCAGGCAGCTGTTTGGGTGATTAGTCATTACCATGCAATAATCTGTTTCCCGTATGAACTTGGACTACTTCAGTTACTCATTAGGTGTCATTTGCATGTCAGATGAGAACTGTCTGATAGCTCAGAGGATAATTTTTTAGACTGTCCTAACAGACGCCAGGTAAAAGGCACCCCTGGGCTGTGAATGCTACTCACATGTTACACAGAGGTGCATCATATCCCCTCTTGATCTGCTCCAGTTTGTAGTCATAGCCTATC
>VYZR01099682.1:345-21374 GCA_013400675.1 Oxylabes madagascariensis | reverse complement strand
TGTTTTTTTGGGATCTCTCAGTGACGCCTGAGGTTTTTTCACTGTTGATCAGATCTACAATAAAACAGAAAAGAAAGAACATATTAGAATTTGGGATGTTTTTGCCTTGCAGAAAGGAGGAATCTTTAGAACTTCCACCCTACTGCTCCTAAGAAGCACAGGCTATGAATTCAGCCNGCTGCCAAAAAGGAGCTTAATTTTCATGCCACACTATTTCCTCCCTCTCATATTTAAACATGTTCTGAATAAAATTACAAACAGAAGCTTAATGCAATTTAATTACCAACAAAACCCAAAAAAACAAGGAAGAGACTTTCAAACTGCATCTGGTCCGTTCTTCTGGCTCAAGGCAGAACAAGAAGCCCTTTGTCACTGTTGATAGATGAGTATCAGCAGAAACAGGAACTCAGGNAAAACTCCACTGGACAGACAAGAGACCAAGCTGCCAAAAAGGAGCTTAATTTTCATGCCACACTATTTCCTCCCTCTCATATTTAAACATGTTCTGAATAAAATTACAAACAGAAGCTTAATGCAATTTAATTACCAACAAAACCCAAAAAAACAAGGAAGAGACTTTCAAACTGCATCTGGTCCGTTCTTCTGGCTCAAGGCAGAACAAGAAGCCCTTTGTCACTGTTGATAGATGAGTATCAGCAGAAACAGGAACTCAGGACTACCCATGGCACACATTGCCCAAGAGAACACCAAGAGGATTTGGGGTATTGAGGTAAGAGAAGAGTTTCCAGAACAAAAGCACGTTTATAGAGGCAGCGAGGCCTCATTGGTCCCATGACCAGCGCAGTAAAAGATGGCTGTGTGTAACTGCACAGATAAGGCTTCCAGGAGTCTGCTGCAGAAAGCTTTAATTGATGTTAAATTAGTTGTATTTTAAAAGCCTTCCCCATAAGTGTAAGATTTTTATCAGTTTTTACAGACCAAAACGGAGTTAAACGTCCCTTGCAACATTCTCCTACAAAGATTTTCTCTTGAAATATAAAGAGGTGCTGGAATGTTTTTAGAGTTGCTGGCATATGGCTGTGTAAGATTTTGATCCATTGCAGGATCATCCCAAACTCGTGCTAAATAAATATTTATCATCTCTAAATACACTGCATATAACAGACTGACATACTCAGCATGCAAAGGTACTTCCACACCAGTTGTATTCAGTTAGAAACCAAACTTAGCTATTCAAATTACACCTTATGCCTTCAATCTCATACTTAATTAGACTTTAGGAGAAAGGATGAGATGCAATGCTCACATCAATGCCCCATCAAGGACACTTCAAGGTAAGACAACTACACATTACTAAAGTATAAGTTACGTTCTTCATAAACTTCCTCACTCCTTACAAATAAAATTTAGCGCTCGTGAAAAATTTCACAGTAACAAGATAAAACTTATTTAGCATTGGAATATTGAGAATATGTCATTTTTTTTTATTGGCTTACAAAGCTTATTCTTTCTCTTTCTGTTGAGCAGAACTCTTTAAAACCTCTTGAGATGCTTATCTGGCTGTTTTGGAAACAGCAGAGCTTCCAGTTCTCGGTGCAGGAAATGCACGTTCCCAGAAAGGGTGGCCTGCGTCAGGCGTGACTACAAGAAAAAATCCAAACCAAACCAAACTAGGTGTTGTTTCTCCCCTGGATAGCTGGTTATCAGCATTTCCAAAGGATTTCCCTCAGGTGAAGCAGCTTCTTTAGAAGTGGTCTGGAGTTGATTTAACATTTGCAGTGACATGTTAAAGTCCTTGCTCATGAGGTAATGTTTCACTCACAGCTTTTATTTGCTGAGTGTTTACAAAAATTCTTTACTTCAAGCTCACTCCTGACTGACACTGTACTTGATGAGCTGCCAGAGATGGAAGAGATGTTATCTAAGTATAATCTGACTTTTATATCCTTAATTAAAAGTTTCAGACAGATAATATGCAGCACTCTCCTGTCCTGTAGCCAAGGTCACAGAGCAGAGTCTGAAATCAAAGCACACGTTCTAGAACAGAAGAGACATTGCTCTCTTCCTAATTTAACTCAAATCTAAAAAACAACTAGCAATTATATTTTTAATACAGAAAAAAATCTTTTAAATAGTCACAAAAGAAGTTTTAAATAGTGATAAACACAAGTTTATGGGACAAGTAAGAGCAGAAGTGTGTATGGGGAACAGAGAGAGGTTTATGCCTCTGGAAATTACTATTCTCAGAGGAGGAAATGCCCTAATCTTCTCTAATTCTTCCTAATTTGACTCTCCAAACTGAACAGAATCAACTTAGCATTTACACACACTACTAGAATTTTTAAGTGTAATTCAAAATCTAACAAAGTACCTGTAGCTAGAAATTTTATCCTATGCAGTTGAACTTTAGTAAGGCAGGAAATTATTATCTTTAAAGGAAAGGCTTTAATTAGCCCAAGCCCAAAACACTCTAGAGGTTTAATTGTGAAAGTGTTATCAACAACACTGCTTATAATCCTTCCTCTGGTGTTAAAAAGCTTGCCAGGAATTCAATTTGCTACGGAATAACGTGATTAGGAGAAAACACAACTTCATTTTCTCTCTGCTTCAAACGTAGTGTTAGGAAAGTCATCTAGTAAAGACAGATGACATTAGAGAGGAAAAGGGTTGTGGTCTAGTTTGTGCAGAAAACTGCAATCTGCAAAGCAGCTTGTTTTCAGTTTAAAAGCAACACCAGAGGAAGTCTGGTTCCTCTGCACCAGAGCTCTTGGAGCTCTTGCCAACTTCAGATGGAGACACAATTCTGACTTCAGCGTAAGTGCTCAGGGCTAACTCCTGTCAGGAAGTTCTGAAATCTTCCAAAACAACCCAGTATGAGTAAGTAACATCCATTTCTGGAATTTCTCTATCATCCAGGCAGATCCAAACATTTCGGAAACCACAGTGAGCGTTCGGGATTTTTAACTGGAAAAGTGGTTTTACACAGTAAAAAAACATTTGAGTTGACCTGAGTAAACGTGTGGGTGTTCCGTTAGTCAGTTTTTGGAAGGGAATTTAGTTGGTATTTAGTCATCCTGAATTTTTTCCAGGACAGGACAGAACAAGGCTGGAATTTCAAGAAAAGATGACACAAAGACTAAGAAATCCCACATAGCAAGGAAGATGCAGCACAGTAAACAAATGAGTGTATACTGTCAGGCTCTCTACAATTTTTGATTTTCCAGATTTATATCTAAAACACACAAGAATGAGAGAACATTTCCACAGCTGAGAGGACTGTGATGAAAGAGCAGTAAGAGTTAGAAGAATCTGGTGGCTAATTACAGCTTAGCTGGGGTTAGAAAGATTGAAAGAAAAGAAACTGAAGGAAATGACTCAGTTTTTACATCATGTCCATGTTTTTATAAAAACAAACTCCAGAAATGTTAATGCAAGTTACTCATGGTAGGAAAAAAGTTCATGAGGTCTCATTTTTCTTTCTTTCTCACAGGCAGATTTCTACATATTTTCCTCTTGCACATTTTGGTACATGGGCAGTGAAAATCCAGGGAAAGCCTAACAAAACCTAGCCAATTTTCAGAAGAATTTCTGTGCTCTGGCAATGCAATAGAAGCTCAAAGCCTCAGAGTTTGAGAGCTCTCACTATGCTTGTACAGTGTAAATACTGCCACCTCTGTCCCAATAAACAGGGAGAGGGGAAATCAGTTGTAGTGGGCCCTGATACAAGTTTAAATATGTACATTCTACTTGAAATAGCAAAATCACAAGTAGTATTAGGAAACTGTGTTCCTCTTACTGCTGCTAAAAAAATACTGCTGCTGAACACAGTATTTTACTCAGCTAATGGCAAAGGTAAGATTTATTTCTGGTTTCAAGAAAAATATTATTGTTGTCCTTTATGTTCATAGCTTCTGCTTACTACCTCAGAACATATATGCACTTAAAATCAGTCAGAAAAAAAAAATCAATTTGTAGGTGTCAAACATCTATTTCTGCAACAAGTACTGCAGTGGAAGGCAGCCCAGCCAGACTGACCCAGTACTTCTCAATTATCTGAGATCCGGGTGTGAAACTCTCTCCTAATTTGTAACGTGAGTGCGAGCAAATATTTGGTGAAAGGGTCAGAGCTGTTTGCATGCCCTAAAGGCAGAAAACGAAAGGCCAAGGCAAGATTCCACAACTGCAAACTGTCCATTGGGACTGCACTGAATGGGGAAAGAACTTCCCTGACCCAGCTGCTCCTCTGTGTGTAAAATTGTGTGTGCAGAAACTGCCCTGGGAGTACCTGAGGGGTACCTGAGGAGTACCTGAGGCTGCCCTGGGAGTACCTGAGGGGCACCTGAGGCTGTCTCAGCAGTGCTGCCTCCGCCACAGACCGTACCCTGCCTGTGCTGTGCTCTCTCTGCTCACAGCTGCTCCTTTTTGTGTCAAATTCTGTGCAGAACCTGCCCTGGGAGTACCTGAGCCTGTCTTGCTGTGCTCTGCTCACAGCCTGGGCTGCACAGGCTGTCAAGTCACAGAACCACAGAACCACAGAATGTTCAGGGGTTGGAATGGACCTCAAAGCTCATTTTGTTCCATCCCCCTGCCCTGGGCAGGGACACCCTCCACCAGAAGTGGTTGTTCAGTGTCCCATCCAGCCTGGCCCTGAAGAACTGCAGGGATGGGGCACCCACAGTCTCTCCCAGCACCCTGTTCCAGAGCCCCAGCACAGCCACACAGCTCCCTGACAGAAATTTGTTCAGATCCTGACGTCCAAAAGACAAAAAAAAACGTGTGTGTGACTATTTGCAAAGCAGATAGCTTTGAGGGCATGGCTTTTATTTATTTAGCTAACTGGATCGTTTTGATTCGGAATAAAGCAGCAGTCTCAGTAGCAGCTGCAGAAGAAAAACTGTGCAGCACTAGACTAAACAGACAGTGAAGTGGTCTCAGACAAATTCTGAAGGAAGTTTCAAGAGGAAACTGACACTGTTGACCATTCTTTCAACTTATTTTTAGGAACTTTTTGTTCTGAAAAAGGGACTGAAAATCCTCAGCGTGACACAGTGGATCACAACAACAATTCATGGTTAGTAATAAACAATTAGAAATTTAGTTTATTAACAAATGCAACGATACTCAAAAAGCCAACATTGTCAGAAAATGTTTTTAATTCAACTTAAAAATACACAGTCCCCACTTCAAGTCTAAGAGGTAATATGTAACAAATTTCTCAAACTGTTCTGAGGAACACCAATGAACCAACCTAGAGAAACAGACACCAGAAACCTTACCCACCATTGCCTTTCAGTGAATCATTCATCCTCCCTTTACCTCTTCATCCAATGCCTGGCCACAGACCACGACCAGGAAAGGTGGGAAAACAGCTGGTGTGGGAATATGATCAGGACAGAGTCTTACACAGAACAGTCAGAAATAAATGTATGTGACCATCATTGATCAAAGCACCTTTGAGCATGTAAATAACCTGAACTCATTCAAGGCTGGAATGACGGTTTTTCCTTCAGTTATGTCAGCCAGAAAGTGCCAGGTGTTTATCCTCCTCCTAGTCGAGTTTATGGAGCCATAAAACACTCTGCACAGGTACTGTTATTGAAAGACATGCAAGAAAAACAGACCTGAAACACCAGCCAGATGAGAACTGGCAATCCCAGAATGGCAAAACAAATCCTCACACAAAGAGGATGCTCTGCATAGTTTTCTAAGGCATAACCTTGCTCTGAGCCCTCTTCCAGCCCCCACATTCTCACCCTGCTTTTCACTTAAGCACAGCAAGCTCAGTTTCACTTTCCAGTTGTTCCTCTTGCCTGTAGCAATGCATTTCATAAGCGCGTTTGACCAAGTTGTTCAAACAGAGGGGCTCATAAAAATGCAGAAGTATTTGCATGCTTATGAAATAAACAGATAATCCATTTTCATAACGAAAATTAAACACGTCTATCAAACAAAGGCACAAAGCAAGGCTATCAAGTTCAGTATTAATTTACCCTGTGTAAATACACAGTATGAATCAGCAGTACATAAAATTGCCTTCATGGAAAGTAACGGGCAGAATGACAAACTAACGGGCTACTACGAGCAGATAGAAACTACTCCATCCTTCCTACTTCTACATCTGGTGCAAAAAGACCACAGACACCACAAACCGAGATCTGTTCCTTCTTTTTATTTTTCTTTGTATTTTTGTATCACTTTGCTCTTAGTTGACATTGCCACTAACTGCTTACTCTTCCACACAGCATTCAAAGCTATAGAAAATACTGTTGTAAAACTACACTTTGTATCACTTTGCTCTTAGTTGACATTACCACTAAGTGCTTACTCTTCTACATAGCACTCAAAGCTATACAAAATACTGTTGTAAAACTACACTTTGTATCACTTTGCTCTTAGATGACATTACCACTGCTTACTCTTCTACACAGCATTCAAAGCTATAGAAAATACTGTTGTAAAACTACACTTCACCTACACTGTATTGCAATTCTTTTAGTATGTGCGTTTCCATTGTGTAAGAAAACCAAAACAAGAAGTGCCACATTAGGAACAGAGAAGAGAGGTTCGTACTCAAAGCAATTTTTAGGCTAGAACACATCAGGAAATACTTTGCTGAATTGACATAAACGTGACCTCAGTGTGAGAGAGGCTCCAAATGAGAAGTGAACAGTGCAACAAGGGGTTTGTTCCCTTCAAGTTTAGGCTGGTGGCAGATAACTGAATGAAGTTCTGGCCTGGGTGGTCCCACCTGGGCTGCTCTGGTTGTTCCCTCTGGTTTGCAGCCCCCTGCTCACACAACCTGGAGCTGCAGGGGCTGGCTGAGGCCACTCCAGTGCCACAAAGTGCCACTGCCACAGAGGAAGTGGTCACCTCGGTTTAGCTCTGCTGGAACACACTTCTGTGCTTTGCAAGAACTTGAAGGAAGCCTGAGAACAGAGCTGCTGTTGAATGAAGTAGACTCGATCTATTTGTTGGTGCCCCAGCCTGTCCCTTCCTTTTGCCAGAGTGAGAGACTGCTGCCTGCAGCTTTTGCAAGCTCAGTGCATCCATGGAAGTGTACTAGAGGGAAAAAAAAGGCAACCAGAAGCTGTACCGTGATATATAACCTACTTTCACCTTTACTGAAAGCCAAAAAACCCCCAAACCAATCCTGTGGCCCTGATTTCAGCCTTCTGAATTGTTTTCGTTTCTGTAACGGAGTTCTCACACTTTAAGTACCAACCAATGGTTTGTTTTCATATTTTCATAGAGGAGGAGAGAGCTGACAGACTGTTGGACTGACCAGTGTGATGGAGGGGTGGCAGCTCCACCCTCCAATCCACTGTCACCTTTGGAATTCTAGCAAATGTCAAAGATGTAAATAAAGTTCCTTCTTTTCCAGCACGACTCAGCGTGTAGGTGTAGTTCTTTCCTGTCTCCTATTCCCACACCAATCCCTAGCCACTTTAAAAAATATTATTGCAGGTTAATTTTAAACACTCCAAAATACTTTAACAGGCATTATTTTTTATTAGTGGGAGGTCAGGAGTTAGTTATTTTCCTAATCCAAAGTGACTGTATGGTAGCTGGCTGCCAAGTTGTCAGCTTAAGCTATGAGACTAATGCCCTCATTCATAAATTTTTGGGATTTTGCTGTGAGCCATGCAGCTCCTCAGACTGAACTGGCTGATTTGCAATAGTGACATTTCATAGGCTGCTCAACTCCTCTGGCTACCAAGACAAACGGGAGAATGACTCACTGTGTATTCTACTTATCATGTGCTTTAGATAAACTGAACTTAAGAAGATCTTTTCCAGAACTATTGCATGTATGACTGCTGGGGAGGAAACAACAAAGTACCTGATGGATCACTGGGAAAAGGTGAAGTGTTCCAATAAATCTGGCCAGTTATATCAATTTGCCTTTCTTTTTTATTTTTTTTTCCAGACAGATACTTGCACCCAGCAAGGACAACACAGGCTCCTTGTGTTCTTACCTTCAGCCCTACCACTGGTGTCAGAGCACATTTAAATATGCAAAACTCATTCTGCTCTATGTGCTACCTGCTCTAAATATGTGCAATAAAACAACAACACAGGGTGAAGTTAGAGCAAACATTTTGTAGTCCCTGCCTAACTTGACAGTAGTGAGTGCTCTTTGTATTTCACTGCATGTAGGAACTGACAGTAATCATTATTTACAATTTACTGTTTCTCTAAATACATCCTTCTTAGGGTACCTTTTGGTTCAAGTTGTAAAGTGCTCCTAGTGCACAGAAACGGACCTAATAAATAAATTACTGCTTTGTAAATTAGAACATCTCCAATCAAGACTTGGAGCCAGAGAAGCAATCACTATATGAACACAAAAATGAATTTATTTTGAGAAAGTTCTTATTTTAGCAAACACTGTGGTATATACATGTTGGCCAAGTTAATACTATAACAAAGGAAGGGGGTAGGGTAAATGTGTCATTAACAGATATTTAAAGCATTCATTTATTATAAGTTTAAATCATCTTAAGTTTAATCATCTTAAAACAAGCATTTCTTGCTCACTTACAATCTTATTTTCTGTAGTAAGGGGACTTAGAACAGAACACCACTTCGGTGTTATTAAAATGATAATTTAAACATCTCTTAATTAGTACAAGCTGTAGGAGAACAAGTACTGGGACGTAATGTGCTATTTTAAGTCTGTCCTTGCAATGCTCTCATTTCACAGTCTTTCAAGCATACCTGGATTATTTTTTAAATTGATACATATATCAATAATCTAGCTGCCATTATACACCTATGCTGTAAAACATCAGGGTTTGGAAATAAGGGCATTTTCCCTGTCCACTAACAAAAGTGATGGGCAAAAATCATGCAGTGAGCTGCAGCATCATTACAGCTTCAAGAAAAACAGATATGCATAAAGATCTTCTGCTCTGAGTTTTGACATTTAACAGCTGCCATTGCCAGACCAATGAGTTTATAATAAGAACTTTAAAAGAAATATAAAGCTGTTAACCTGAAAGGAAAATGACAAGTATGCTTTTAAAAAAAAGATGTTCTGCTGATGAAGCAGAATGTGCTATAGGGAATCAATAGTCACACCAACATACCTTGAAGGAAATCCTAGAAATCCTAGAACATGAGTTTTTGTCCTCACTGAACAACAGTGGTATTCAAGTGTAACAGTTTAAAGAGTCTCGGATTTAAAGTGATAATTAAGGATCCACCTTGGATCACTTTAAATCCGAGACTCTTAATTCTGTGATAATTGCTGGATCACTTTATCTCTACCTTGGAGATAAAGATATCTCACCTTGAAGCCTGGTGAACTGCCAGATGTACAACAGCCCTTGATTCAGTATTAACTGTGGTATAAAACCCATGCAAAAATTTATTTTTTAAAAAATAATTTCTCAATATCCAGGATTCCTTAAAACCACTTTACTGAGGTGAAAAGTACCCTTTGATTTCAGGGGCAAGTCCAAGTGCTTCGTTCTATCTGAAGCAAAAAAAGGGAAAACAATTCCTCACATCCTTCACATTACACAGCTGTTACTCCAAATGTAAAGCAAATAAACTGCACACTGACTTTTTGAAGCAGCAGCATTTGCTCCGACCTCACATCCATCCTAAGCAACTCCTGCACTCAAACTTTAAACATCATCCATTATACAAACTGACAATCTGGCAACACGCTGGCTGAAGGAAAACACTTCCCACTCCTCCCAGTCCCATCCCCACAGTCATCTTCCTTTGCTTGTTCTGCTCCTCCATTTCCCAATGCTGCCTGTGCTATTTATTTCCTTACTAAAAAAAATTGTTCAATGTGCCTTTGAGTTTCCTGCTATATTTGGGATGATCTTAAACAACTCTCCAGACAATTGCACCATCAGGCCTCACACTCACACACTCCTTGTAACAAAGCTCTGCAGGCTCCAGGCTTTATCCAACCTGGTTTTGGACATTGCCAGAGTTGGGGCATCCACAGCCCAACCTGTGCCAGTGTCTCACTATCCTCACAGCAAAAAAGAAGCTGATGCCAGCCCCGGGTCAGTCCTGACTCAGAAGCTGCTCTGGGCTGTGGCAGCACAGGAACCCAAAGAGGAGACAGGCTCCCAATCTAGGGCAACAACAGCGTGAGGAATTTCCACCCCCACCATCATTCCTAGCCTCTGTCTCACACCCTTGGTCAGGTAAATAATGTTATGAGCACCTGGCACACAATCCAAGCTGCATCTTGATTGTGAGTGCACTTCATAAGCAGTGCTAGGTAGGAACTGAGAGCCCTGATAAGGAGTGGGGCAGGGAAAGCAGAGCTGCTGGAGTTTATTTACGTTCAACCATTTTCGTTGATCCCAATGCAGATGACACTGGGTACTTTCTGCAGAGAAGGAAACTGAAACCACAGCTCCCAGGCAATGCTAGCCACTGGCCAAATCTTTTTCCAAACAGCGTCTTTGAGCTCATGTCCATATAAACCAAGCAAAACCAGCTCACAGCTCCTGCATGTCCAGGGTTTAGGCAAGGTTCTCCCAACGCACCGCTGAGACCACAGAGCAGTCTGAGAAAGGGCCTTGGTGCTGCCAGGAGAAACCTGTCACACCACTCCAGAGTGTGCCTTACTTTCAGTGCAACACCATCCACCCTGTGAGCAGCCACAGAGGGAATCAGCAGCGCTGCACTCAGTGTTTATTTGCATGTGCCTACCTGCAGAGTTCAACATTTTGAAGAAACTCCACTTCTAGGAGTGTCAGCAGAATATAATAATCCTAATTTCTCTCCCCCAACCAAAAAAAAAACAACAAAACAACAGCAAAGTACCAATAATCCCTATCCACTGTAAATATAGCTCTGCCAGCAGAGGAGAAAAACTTTCTTAAGCCTTCCTCTCCATACAGCTAGCCTATTCCTAATGGAAATGTGAAGGGCAGTAATCCCAGCTACAGGGAGGAGAGGAGGAGACTTAGGAACAAGGATGAACACCAAAGCAGTCACTCTGCAGCTGCTCCATAAGGCAGTAAAATTAAACAGTGTGGACAGCTTTTGAGATAGGCCTTCCACGAAAAAGGTTAAAGATGTTGCACCATCTAAATAACAATCTGATTATGAGCAAACAGAACAAAACCGTAAATTTTGTTTCTCAGGAAATTGCTTTCCTCCTTCCATTCAACTTCCTCCTCTCCTGAGAAAACAAATGTCCTGAAGCACAGTGACCACAGGCTTATTTGAGTACACAATGAAATTTCCCTTAACGATTAACTCAATTCTTTTTTACTTTAAGCAATGCCTTACGCAGAAAGGTTTAATTACAAAAGGGCACTCATTCATTTGTCATGTTAACTACCTAAATCTATTTATCATTAACTTCAATATATTTTAAAGGTTTACTTGGCTCAGGCTACTGTTTGGTATTTAATTTGAGCACTAAGCTCATTTAGAACAGTGGAATAAGCTGCACCTAATTTACTAGATATATATCATAACATCACCTGGCATATATACCTATATATATTGCATTAGTAGTTGGTGTGGAAGTGGTTTCTCTAGTTTTATAACCCTTGCATTAGGAGAAGGTGTTACCTGCTGAACTCTGCTAACTCATTATGCTGAAAGTTTATAGCTGCTGCTGTTGGATTATTCAATGAGCAGCACCAGCGCTGGCAGTGTGAGCTCAAGAGGGCATTAAAGGTAACACACGAGCTAAATGTGCATCAGATACAAATGAATAATGAACACTCAATAATAAACATCTCCTGAAACTGCCCATCATACCAGGGTCCAGAGGGAAATTGTCCATTTCAAGTTTAAAAATTCTGTAATTTAAGACAACAATGAAGGGAGAGCTGGTAAATACAAAGAAATGAGACCCATGTTAAAAATACATTAAATAGTTTCCAAAGTAATTTTTGTGTGGACGTATTTAAGGCTTCAGTGGAATTGTATTAAAATACAAACTTTGTATCCATGCATAAAGAGCAGAAGAAATAAAACATCAAACCAAACATCCTGTCAGGGACTGCAGAACTTTGCTACCTATCTTTTAATTGGGTGAGAAAACTAGAGGCATGAAAATCTTAAACATATCTTAGAGAAAAAGAAAATCCATGTCTTTAACCATTGCAGTTAGTCTGAGATGACAAATTCCAAAGATTCAAAAGGCAGAACTTAAAGGAAAAACATCCTATGTTTCTGAGGTCTATCTGCAGCTTTATTTGCTCATTTTTGCACATGAAATGGGCAAGGCTACAATTGCAAATTTGTCTATAATAGTAAATGACAACACACATCATATTCTTATTTTTATGCAACAATCCAAGATGCAAAGAGTAACCAAGCAAGGACCAACATTACCCTTACCCTCACAATCATCTTTTACCAGCATCAGGGACTTCGACTGTCCATTTACTTTCTATACAATGTACCTTGACACCAAAGCTCTCTGTGACCTCCATCTATATTTATTGAACGTCCTCATGGAAATATTTTGTACTATCACTCCTTTTTTTTTTTTTTTTCTAACATAAATGTCTCACGTTTAACTTTTTTCTCAAATGTTATATGCTATAAAGGTATATGCTACAGTTATTTCATTAAGGGACTGGGCAAAGAGCAGCACCGGATCAGGAGAGGTCCGTGCAGCCAGGGAAGGGCAGTGTACATGCACTTGCTTATCAAATAAGCTTGAGAAATCCTCAAAGGGGATGTTCTACAACACCAAAAAGCGAAATTTATCACAGAGGGACACGACAGCGAAATTATTCCGCCGGTTTCTTGCTTTCCCTTAACAGGTGCTCTTGTGACGTGGGGCAGAGAAGCATGCGCCGAGCAGCGCATCACCTCTCCTGATCAGCATCAGCCCATCTCCCGAGCCCAGCCTCCTCCCCTGCCTGCGGCCGGGGGGCTCCGGGGCTGCAGGGGGCTCCGGGGGAGGCCGGAGCAGCGGGCAGGGCCCCGGCAGGCCCGGGGGACGAGCGCGGAATCCCGCGGAAGGACCGCGCTCGGCCCCGCGGGCGGAACGGGGAGCGCGGAGGAGCCCCCGGAGCGCGGCCCCGACCCGGGGCGGTGCTGAGGCGCTTCCCGCCCGGCTTCCCGCCCGCCCTCATCCCCGGCACTTCCACCAGGCCTTTCCGCACCGCCACCTGTTCCAGCAGCGGCCCAGGCAGCTCCTGCCCGCCCGCCCCGGAGCGCCCAGCCCCGGCGCATCCTCCCGGCCCGGCCCCACGGGGCACGGCCGCGGGACGGGGCTGACCCCGGGTAACCCCGGCGGGAGCCCCGCGGGGCCCGGGCCGGGCACAGCGCCAGCCCCGCGCTCCCTCTGGTGCTCGGGGCGACCCTCCCGCCCCTCACGCTCCCCAGATGCTGCTGAGGGGCAGCAATGAGGGGGCTAACTCTGATGGGCCCACCTCACCTCACCCCGCTCCGTCCCGTCCCATCGCATCCCGCACAGCCCGCACTCACCGCGCCCAGCCCCGGCGCTGCCGGCGGAGATCGCAGCGGTACCGGCTGCTAAAATGGCTGAGGGCGCGGGGGAGGAGCGAGCCCGCGCTGCCGCCAGGGCCGCCCGAGCCTCCCTCGTCCCTCCTTCCCTCCCTCCCTCAGCCGTGACGCGCCGGGCCGGGGGCGGGCGGACCCGAGCCCGGGCCCGGTCGGTGCTGCCGCCGCGTCCCGAGGTGACCCCGGGGTTCGCAGCCTTGTGAGGGGGTGAGGCGGCATCGCGGATTTCGGGCGGGGCCGGGTGAGCGCTCTGGGTTTGTCGCGGTTCCGCCGGGGCTCACAGACTGGCCGCGGGCAGGCCGAGCGGCGAGAGGAGCCCCGGGCACGGCCCCCGGGCAGGCTCCGGCTGCGAGCGGCCCGTCCGGATCTTTCAGGCTGGAACAGGCAGCTCAGAGAGGTTTGTAACCCACTTTCGCCGCCTGACAATGTGGAGACCGCCAGGCCCAGTCGGAGGCCGCTTTGGTCTTTTCTTCAGAACACAAGAAACGGGTTTCAGCAGCAGCGCTGGCGAGAGCGACTGGCATTACTCACAGCGCGGTTCAAAAAGCCAGAGGCTACAAATATCCCCATGATTCATGCGAGAGTTTGCCAGATGGTTTTAGCTGTTTTGCAGTCTGATGCTTCTTCAGAGGAGAGCTGGCACAAAATAACTTGCTTCTGACAATGGCACTTGTTAATAGCGCGTAAAGGAAGAGGAAACATTCCGTGCTCCATCTCTGCGGAGCAGGAGTCCAGCAGGATCCTCCCCCGCCCCATATGGAGTGGGACAGAGTGTGAAAAAACAAAATTGGCGTACATTACAGAGCCATTGCTATATTTGGGAACAAGCTTGCTTCCATAAAAGACACCACCTTGCAGGAAGCTAAAATGTTCTGGCAACAACTGCGCATGCAAATGTGGATGTTGTATTTAATAATTATCAGAGAGGCAAAAAGCACATCACCTCCTTGGATAGAGCTGAATCACTGTGGGGGTTTTGCTCTGTTGGGGCAGTCTGTTACACTCTCACTTTGTTCTAATTTGTTTCAAACCCCACTGTTTTCCTTAATGTCACATCATCACTAATAAGAGAACCTGGATTGCACAAGATGCCCAAAGGCATCTCTGTTTCATGCAGATCAGTTTTTTGATCTAACCTCCCTAAATACTTAGAAAAGGTTGGGCAAACCAACTTGCCACGATTTTTCTTTTCCAACTAGAACACTGACATAGCCTCTTTTGTAAATCTTTGTCATAGACAGTAAATAGGCAAGAAAATCTACTTGCAATTCATTGCAGCTATTTTGTACTTCATATAGTCTTAGATTTTGAATTGAGTGAGGATAGATTTACCTTGATGTATCCTGCTGGTCATGTCTTGTGCCTAAGCCAGCTAAAGCACTGGAATGGCCACAGTGGATCAGAGCAATGCCCAAGGTAGAACACAATGCTGTTCTCAACAGTGGCTGAATATCTCCTGGGAAGATGAGGACTTCTGTAACTTCCAGACCTGTAGCTAGAAGTAGCCTCTTTCTGCTCTTGATAGACAATGGAAAGGAAATCCAATTGCTTTCTTAGTCCTATAAGCTTCCAGCATCTACAGCTTGATGTTGTTCCACAGTCTAACTTCATGCTGGGTGGAAATCACTTGTGTATGTTCCATGCCTTCTGTCTGGTATTTCCATATGATGTCCCCTGACTTTTGCATGAGTTAACCATTCTTTCTTGTCTCTCTCCATGCCACTCCTTGTTATACAGGTTTGTAACACAGATTCCTTGCACTACTGCCTTACTCATCTCTCTTCTAGGCTGACAAATCTCGCATTTTCCAGGTGCAGTTTCACAGTACCTCCATCTCTCTCCTGCAGGCTGCCTGTCCTTGCTGCCACCTGCATTTCAGGTGCTTCAGGCTGTGGACTTCTGCTGAGTTGAACTGCTCCCTCTCTTCTCCCTTCATGCCCTCCCTGCTGGAGATCTCACCAAGCCATGGGACCACCTCATCGACCTCTTCTTGGCTGGACAAGCTGGCCCCGTGTGCCACAGCAAGAAGCTCTGTGGGGAACTGTTGCCCGGTTCAGCCTTCTGAGAAAAATTGTTTTTCTTTTATGTACCAGGAGTTTCCTACACTTTAAGTATCAACAAATGGTTTGTTTTCATATTTCCATGGAGGAGGAGAGAGTTGACAGACTGTTGGTCTGACCAGTGTGTTGGAGGGGTGGCAGCTTCACCCTCCAATCCACTGTCACCTTTGGAATTCTATCAAATGTCAAAGATGCAAATGAAGTTCCTTCTTTTCCAGCACAACTCAGTGTGTGGGTACAATTCTTTCCTGTCTCCAATTCCCATAGGGAATCCCAGTGGGGATTTGTGCAGGGTTTGTGCTCTCATGTCCCCAGGCATGGGGGTGGTCTTGGGGATGCTCAACAAAATCCTTAGTCTGTTTCAGAAGGATGAACATCTAGGTCAAACTATAATTTCAGCCAAGTTGGAAACAAATTTTGGGTAATTACAATTAAGTAAAAAATATAACCTGTCAGGTTATCATTAGAATAATGGGTCCTAAAATTATGCTTACTACAGACAGGGTGCAGAGTCAGATCCACCTTATTATGTAAAGGCCTTAGAAAGAGCACCATGGGAAACCTCCCCTGCAGCTACAGGTATGCAAATTTTCATAGGATTTACTGATGTAGAATATGCTCTTCTGTTTAAGATACATTTTCATTCAAACCAGTTCTTTGAAAGATGCCAAACATTTTGTTTTGAAAGCACAGCAGAAATGGATTTACTGGCTCTTTATAAATAAAGCTGTGGTCAACTAGTAATTCCCTGAGGATGTGTGATACTTCCAAAGGCTTTAAACCAGGAAGATAAGACAAGAAAGCCTATGGTCAGGAAGCTGACATTCACTACAAGTTGTCTTTGCAAACTTTTAGAGGAGTCTTTAAACAAAAATCTAAATGATCTTTATATGTTGCGGTATCCTCAAAACCAAATTTGGCTGAGAGGATTTTCGTTGTCCCTTGTGTTGCAACTCCTTTGTATCTTCCCAGTAAGAAACACTCACTGAAGATCCCTGTGGGATGTGATGAGTGTAACAGCACTTCCAGGCAGTGAAGTCACTCTGTGCTGACGCTGATTTTCAGCCTTATCACAGAGGTCAAAAGAAGAGAAAGGGATCTTGAGGAGAGGCTGAAGCCAAGGCCTAGAATGTTTTTCACCCAGGACTCAGTGCAAGCTTGGAAAGAGTAAAGAGCTTCTCACCTCATTCCTGATATCAGCAGAGGGATTGCATAATCTTGGCACGTCTCATCTAAGTAGTAAGTCAATATCTGGAGCCTTGTGGATTGTTTGTTTATATTAGCAGAAGTGACTGATGAAATCGACTATTTCCTAAATACAGTCCTGTTTGTCTTCACAGACTGTACAGTTAGAATCAAAACAACAGAAAACAAAATTTGTACAGAAACTTGGCCTTTTTGGAGCAAGCATTCTCCCAGAAAAGTTACCTGAGTTTCCTCTCAGGCTGAGGTTTTAGTGTGCCCCTTTTTGCACACTGGACCTCCACATGAATTCTGCCCATTGGCAGTAATGCACTTTTGTTCACTCCAGACCTTTTTAAACTGACTCTTGTGTTTTAAAAGAAAAGAAAACCAACACAGCAGTCAGTCATACACATTTGATGACACAAAGGCTTACTGATATCTCCAAGTAAGTGCATTGCAAGGAGGAATTTCCAGTAGGGGGAACTGAGGGGTGGCTGTGAATAAAAGGCAGCATTTTAAGAGAAGGGGCTGCTACCAAATGTATGAATTGTTTTGGTTTTTCATGCTTTTTGTTCAAGTTAGTTCCATTCCTCCCTTAGTCTTATACAGGAAACCAGATTTAAAAATTGTCTGCAAATCTGTTTATAATAGTTGTCAAAAAATAACAAATTTCTATATTTTTGTATGAAAAATAAAAACCCCTTTATTGCATCTCCAACCATAATACTGGACCTTTGGGGGAAGGAGCAGGAGGAACGTTGAGACAAAGTCTGATAGGTTCTCTAAACAAAAATTGATCACTGCACTGTTTCCCATCAGCCCAACACAATTACCTCCATAGCACTGTGGAAAACTGCAAAAGGAACACAAATTCCAGAGAAATGTCTTTTAAAATGTAATTTATGGACAGCTTGTTGTAGTTTCAGACCCCTTAGGAGTCACCCATAAAACATTCCCCACAAACACTTTTACCTCTCCCACCCACTTAGGTCTGTATAAGCTCTTGCTTACGTGAACAAAGATGCCAGAATAACAAGTTTCTACATTCTTAATAGCATTTTTCAGTCAACAAGTCAACATTTCCTTTGCGTAGTAACTTCAGTGCCAAAATCTTTTGGGTCTAAATTGTCTGTTTCCATTCATAATATTTGTGGTACACAAAACATTTGTCCGTGAAAAAACTAGAAATGTGATACAATGATTGCAAGTGCAGCTCAAAGTACAAAAAAGGTATTTGAATTCTTACCTTAAAAAGTGTTTCCTGTGAGATGAAGGATTTGACTCAGCACTCAGATCCGTAAAGTAAAAGCATTTGTAATGAAGGGTCCAGGTGAAAGTCAGTCTATAATGCTGTGGCAAAGTTAACAAAACTCTGACTCTTAAATGCTTGCCCTTGTAACATTGACTTCCCTTTTGGCAGCAAAACAGAAGAGAATTCTACTTGCACAATCAGTTTGTCTTATCAGTGGCTGCTACCTACTTGTACACATTGTTCCTCAGGTTTACAGTTAACGTCATGTGTGCAAGAAATATTAATGGAACATACTTCATTTACACAATACTTCCAATGACGATGCTTTTGTTTCTGTCAGTAGTTCTATTACAAGTTAATTCTTGGAATCAGTTATTTAATTATTCACGTGACCACATATGCAAATTGTTTGCAAAAAATAATTGTTATTGTCGTAGTAGCTACAGAACAAGTGAATGCTTGTGAATGAAGCCAGGTTCTGAAATTCACAGGCGCTGGGAAGGGGAGTGGCTGCATTGTGAGGTGTTCTCTGGCCCTGCTGCTCTGCTCCTCAGGGTCCAACCCTGCCCAAGAGGAGACACCACCACCATCCCCATTATCTCTGTGATATCTGGCTCCACAGGCCAGCCCAGGTATCAGTATTTCACAGCTGACAAGTACCCCGATAACAGTTTCTTCTTGTTCAGGTGAATAGGATCACTTACAGACCTATTTTCTTACCAGACAATGATACTTAAGAAAGATGATGCTAGGGAGTTTCAGCTTTAGCCTCTGCTACCTGGATAATCTAACTCCTTCATTGGTATACAATGGAAGCATCCTCACATAAAAGACTTGTAGCAGCTTGAGAAAATGAGAAGGCAGTGCAAAAGTAGGCAGGGTAACAAAAGGTACATTATACCCACTGGATAAGCAGCCTGAGCAGCTCCATCTTTTACCAAGTTTTAGAATATTATTTTTCATTTCTTCATCCAACTCTGTTATCAGGCCTAACAAGAGAAGCCTTGCTTACCTCCTCATTATCAAGGATATAAACAGCAGTAGGGCTGTTTTTCCTTGAAATATTATTGATCAGCATTAACAGTAGCATCCTTCAGGAGAAAAGTCAGGAGCAGCCCACGTGTCAGCCCAGGACACCAGAGCACAGCAGTGGCAGCACCTTCTCTCCCCTCACACACAAATGAGGGTCTGTTCTGCCTGCAGAGGCTGCTCAGCAAACAGAGCAGTGCAAAGTGTGCAGCACAGGACTAGTCCTGGTTCTCAGAATTTAAAGGGTTGCTTAAAGCAAAGCAGTTATAGATTTCTTTCTGAGACATGTTTTCACACTGGACTCACATGTGTTATGGTAAGATCTGAACTCCCCAAATACCAGCTACGTGTTGGGCTGGTGTAATAAGTTCATTCCTGTTGCCCCGATTCAGCCTTCTGAAATTGTTTTTNGACTCAGCGTGTGAGAGCAATTCTTTCCTGTCTCCTATTCCCACACATTCCTTCTTATAGGCAAACTTCTCTTATTAGAAAGGAATTCTATAATTTGGAGACAAACCACATAATAGAACATAAGTTCACCCTTTCCCCTTTTTATCTCTGCTGTCTATCAAATTTTGTTTTATACTGAGCATTTAAAAAGCACTTCTGTGGCTGGAGAATTAAAAGCCATGTCCCTATTCAGTGTTATTCAATGTTACACTGACATTGAGCTCCCTTCCCAGAAATGGCTGCCCACAGGAGACAAGGCCTTTAGACTGAAATATTGTGAGTAAACAAAACTCCTATGAGCAGCAGAGCTGATGAAGCCCTCTAGGTTTTTAATAGATTTGAAACCCCAGCTCTTTTTCTTCCATAGATTCCCTGTTTAATAAAGAGAACTTCTCAGTGCTCAACTAATGCTGTTAACTGTAAAAGGTCATTCAACGTCATTCACCATTTCCATGCTAAACCTGGTTGCCATGTGACTGCACATGCAAATCCTGTGTGTCTTCAATTTTAACCCAATATCAAATTCTTATCATAAAAGCAAATTTATAAGGTGGGACACCCTTTCCTCATAGAGCTTTTATTGTCAAGCCTTGAGTCTGTCCTAGTTAACCTGTGAAAGCAGCTTTGTCCAGTGCCTCAGGTAGGAATTTCAGATAACGAAACCCATCAACTTCTTGTTAAAGTTTACCCACAAAATTAGATTTATAATCAATGCTACTGTTTCACCTTTCTCCCTATTTTGTATAACAATTTCAAATATTACACACTTTTATACTCTGCAAAGTGCCACAAGAGCACTTGAAGTGCATAGAGTCCTTGCAGTGCAGGGGAAGCACTACAGAGAGAAATTACACCCTCATTTCTAAGCATTTCCTTTTACTTCTGCTACTCATTTAATGCTAAAACTATCAATTAATTTCTGATAGTTGTTTCCAATTTTCATCTTTTTTAACATAGCAAACCCAGCAAATGCTACCTCAATGCAATTTCTGTTACGTTACATCCTGTGTACAAACTTTAGCACTTTTCAGAATTGATCTTGCAAATAGAGATAATTAACCTGGGGAAGTTATCACACAAAACAAAGGAACAAGAACAGGTTATTTTCACAAAAAAGAGACTCCGTGAGAACTGCAACAGGCATTTAATGAGCTTCCACTGACTTCAGTAGCACAGGGCTCTGTGCTTACTTGGAGAGAATCAACTTGGATGACTGAAATATTGTGAAATTAATACCCATTGTGACCCCACTGACTTCTCTGGTGCTACACTGGGCACAAGGCTGGCTCACATGCTATAAGAAGTGTTGGCATAAACACAAGGGAGTTCAGTAAAAATGTTAGAGGATTTGTGATGAACAGGAGGCTTAAGCAGTTTTAAACCAACAATGCAAGATTTAACTTTAGACTTATTGTTTTTCTATGGTATAACTTAATGGCAATTCCTTCTAATACTGGATTTAAAAGTTTAAAATAAGCCATAATAAGCCATATGCAATATCTCAGGAGGTCTACAGTAATAATCCCAATTAAGCCTAATAACCACTTAAGTGTGTAGGTCTAAGACATTCCTCTGGGTGTTAGGTGATAGTTCAGCCATATACTGAAGTATCCCACTCA